>VTPC01003441.1:0-24255 GCA_011009095.1 Ignelater luminosus | reverse complement strand
TTCTGTGCTTTTCAAAAACACTCTGTATTAATAACGAATTATAGAATCTTAACGAAATTTTGTTTTGCACATTAATAACGCTTATCTACATTATTAACAGACTTTTTAATCAACTCGAAATTGCAGCTGCAAATTAATTTCTAAAGAATAACGAATAACGGATAAAATGAGAAAGAACATGATAAAACCCTAGCTTAGTAAATATTTTAAAAGCAATATTTTACAATTAGCCCTCCAATAAGTAAATGTTCTCAACTTTTATTAGTAGCTAGACAGAAAATCCCGATTATAATGTTCAAACTTAGGAAAGTGTTAAATAGTGGATATTACGTGGGATTTCCGCTAAGAGGAATGCATTTTCCTCAGTAAGTACAATAATGTGGTTCTTGCCATGCTGAGGGAGTAATTTGTACTGCTTTGCTAGTCATACTGTGTTCATGTACTTGGTTGTTTTACATACCAGAACGATGACACAATATAAGCTCCACCTGCGGGTAGACAATCGAGTTAACTGAGCGCGACAGTTTCTTGCATCTTTGTTTGAAAATTTGCAAAGTAATTAAAAAAGTAAGTGTGTAGAATTCTTCTTTTATTTTAAAAAAACTAACTTCTCCACTTCAGAAGTTTAAAAAACTGTTTCTCAGTTAAGCATCGCTTAAAAATCCTCTTCCCATAAAACCTCGATAACAATATCGGGGCTAGCACGAAATTGCAATTATTAACAATAAAAGAGGCGATAAATCTGAACTTAACCTGACTTAATAGTCCTTTATTATAGACTGCCTCTCTTTCTCTCCATCGCTACCGAAATTATCCGCCACAAACCGCTCACGTCTCCTTATTCTCTTATAATACATATACGAGGGAGTATTATAACTACAATAGAGGGCGAAGATGCACGCCGACCTTAATGTAAGTGAGAAACCGTATAACAATTCTGAAATAGAGAAGATATAATAATATTCCAGACGCGCACTTCTGGAGTTTTCCCCGGTTACAAGTGTGAAGTATGCGACCTCATAAAACATGCGTCCGATATCTGGCGGTTGTTAACAGTAAAATAACGCATGTACGGGTCGAGAGACGCGAACATATTTCAAAGACCGAAAGGGGCAGTAGAGGAATGCCTCGTTTAGCTTAAATTATATGTGTAATGTGATATATTCAGGGGGGTTATAACCGTATCTTTACGGCATTCCCGTAATAATACCTCCGTTCACGTACATACATACATATGTGTGGAGTTGGAAAAGGGTAGCGTTTTTTATTATTTACCCACAACACGAGCATATTTCACCCTCTGTTGGCCCGTTTGGTATATTTACAACTCATTAAGGGTTTTTAAACCCGATACGCAATTAGAAAAGTAGAAAATCGTAATTGAAACTCGGATATGTTAAAGGTTCATAATAAAATGCTTTCAGGGTCGCCTGCGAACATTTTCAGCGACAGTTTGCCCGGCAATTATTGGATTATGCAGTTAGTGCCACTAATATCAGACATTAGTAGATATTCCCGATATCGTTATGTGCGGAATAACGGGAAAGCTGGGCAGCTGTTGACGATTATGAGTTGACATTCAATGGTGATGATAATATCGTTCACCTTAATAACTTTACGCCTCTTATTTTCTCGACGTACTTTTGATGTTAACAAAAAATTGTCCGAAACATTAAAAATACCAAAAAAATGTCTTTTATAGCAATGATAAGCTCCTTAGAAATTATAAAATGTGCTATGAAATAATGACTCGACAGTTTATTATAAGGCAATGAGAGAAAAAGAGCAAACAAAAGCTAATAAACGCAGTAACTCCTAAACTGCTAATAAAACGCTGCTTGAAGTATCTCTGGTTTCTGAAATGGAATGTTCTATTACATTTCTAAGTTTACCAAGATTAATTCCTTCTATGTTTAAAGCAATACAATGTTTTCATTGTTTGACAATCTTCTCAAACTCTCAGACTTAAAGTTGTAGCAAATTCATAAAAGAACCACAAAAAGGAAACTTATTAAACAAGGAATTACGCTATTAACGATGTAACGTTATTAATTTAGACTTAAATCAAAAACCATACGTACAAAATTGTTTACCTTGTCCTTGAAAGAAGCATTAAGTATCGATCTCCAGAATGTCAATGCCCTACTGTAGTAGTAAGAAATCCGTGTCCAATATCTCGCTGTATTTTGACTCGTGCGATAACTACCTCTATCCTTGAAAATATATGTATGCTATATTGATCCTAAAATTTCCACTGGTCCACCATGCATACGGCCAAGGATTTTGTACAATATGTTAGAGTTTGAATTTTTCCGAACCCGTCTATTCTCTCGATTGAGATATCACGATAAGTGGAAATGCACCCTGATGGAGATAATCAGATTTTCCTGATCATAAACCCTCTCGAGAAAGCTTGACGAAAAGGTAATTTTATTGCCCTATGGTTTAGGGTTATTTTTTGCAGCTTGTAAAAAAGACATTTTAGGTTATAGCGCTCACTTAATATCTCATTCGCTACTTTTTAAGTGGAGATAAGACTCTTAAAATGTTTCTCGGAAATAAGGAATTGCTATTAAACAAATTAGTGTTTTGCTTTTGCAAAACATCTTTTCATGATGTACTTTCAGAATGTTTCATGTTAAGTCTAAAAATTAAGTAAATTTCTATGCGCTAAAAATCTTTATACTATCAATAAGGGTTGTTATAAAAAGTACAAATCTCTGCGCTAATTACCCATTAATCATTTGTGACGTGCCTGAATAGAACATCATTAACTGAAATAATGTATAAAGTAAGTTAAAGATAATATTACACGAACCAATTCATACTTGAAAGGTTGGAAGGCAAAGGTAAAAAACCAATTAACCTTTCTGGAATTTCTGCAGTTCTCATAATAAATAATAAATAGAAGAGAAAAGTAAGGAAGTTAAACTCTCCGGTTTTTTCAAATGCTGAATGTAACTTTTGATTTAGTAACAGGAGAAACTCGAAAAGTCAACAACAAACTGCAAAAGGAGACGTTGAAATGAGGTAGACTGACCCTGAGGACTTACCATTTATCAGACAGAAAGATTGTGCCCGTTAGTATCGACCCACTTAAATTCAAACTACATATACTTAAAAACAATTGAAGACCTTTTGGCAAAAAAGACCATAGCCATATTTTTCCAATTTTTTAGGACGCAATGAAAACTGAAGATGCTCTTCAGATTTTAAGTTTTCGTATATCTGTATTGAAGTTTTAAAAGTTTATTGTGTCCTCAATAAGGCAGCGTGTAAAATAAGTTTTTCAAATTTTCATTATTTCTGGAGATTAAGGAGCACGCCGTGGACTATTCGAATTCACCCTAGATGTCCTTTGGAGAACAGTCGTGCTTAATGAGGTTATCTTGGATTCTTTTGAACGACCACTCCAATCAAAACAATTATCCTGCCAGTTAAATTTCAATTTTTTTTGCAAAAACCACCATAGACTAGAACAAAAGATGTTTTTGTTAAAAACTGAAGTGGACTTTGGTTGTTTTTGTAAAAATGGTGATTTTTTAAATGCTGAAGCAGCGAATCTTGTTGACTGATTTATGAACTAAACAGTTGGATCGATGATGACCAGATAGCTCTAAAGATTCATAAAAGACTCTTTTTGAAAAATTTGGACTAAGGCTGTTTTTGCCAGAAGGTCTTCAATCGTCGTTATGTTTGTGACAAAGGTATCCATGGAGGTCGGTGTAACCGACCCCTAGTGAAAAAAGATGGATTGAAAGGTTTTACAACTACTTAAGTGGTTTAATTTTTCTACAAATTTGGAATTATTAATCTAGCATTGTAGGTATTTGCGGAGAGATATTTGGCTTACTATTTTAATATGGTACAGATAGCAACAAAATGATCTTAAGTAGGTCTAAAATGTACTCAATCTAGATCATTTAGGCATTAAACGAGAAACTGAAATAAAAGTTCTAAGATAGTCGAAAAGAAGACTCTCAGACCTTTAAGGCAATTACTAAAGGTAAACTTAATTTCTAGCCTAATCACCACAAATGTGGAATACTAACTTACAATTCTGTAATTCATGGTGTTTTTAACTAAAGATAACATAATTGGACAATTAGCTAAAAATTGAGTTTGCAATGAAACTGCGTATATTTAAAATAAAAATCACTAGATGTAACAACTAGAGTTGTTAAAAGAGTGAAACAGTTTTTTTATTATTAGCACACGTACTACCCCCTGCCAGCACAATGGGCCATGGCTGTAACAAAAAGTATCGATACTGTTTAAATTATTTTTCAATTTTGACGTGACCATCTGGTATAAAGTCAGGAAGAAGAAGAATTTAGACCTTTAGATAAACCAACTGATGCAAAACAGAAATTCTATACTCTAGATTTGGAATATTCGACCCTGAAATGTTGCCCTGTCAAATACAAATTAAGTACTAGAAAGTAGAACATTATCAGGAAAATTTTCGTCTATGCAAGCAGATTCATCAAAGTGCTAAATGACAAATAATTTGAAGAAAAGAAAAAAAAATTTTCTTCCCTTTCTAACAAATTACACTCCACAACTGCAAAATTCTTAAGTGAGAACTCTCAACAAATTTGTGATATCTGACCGAAATAGTGTTTCTTCTGATTTCAAAGTTTGTAATGTGAACAGTAAGATTTTTTTTTTGCTATGTGCAGCAAAGAAATGACTTTGCTGAAGGTATCAATTCAAACCCACTTTTTGGGTTTTAACGGTTATCTCAGTGTGCATTATGATGTTATTTGCAATAGGTACGTCATTGATAGGTGCACCGGCTTTTGTCAAAAAAAAAAAAATGAAAATGGTGAATTTTTTTGTGAATACGTCCACTTGCATTTCTAAATTTTACACGACGAATAAACAATGGAGCAGCCGACATTAGGCAGTAACCAATAAATGCCGATGGATTCTTGCGATTCTTTTTCTTATTCACCCCCCAAAGTTTGAATTATTTCTTGTTTTTACAATCGCATTGTTCGTTACAATGTACACCTTCTCGAGATTCATTGTAGTTACAGGCTTGCACTAGCTTCAATTGTTTTAAAACAGTCGAGTTTCTCCAGTTTTTTAAAAATTTGACTATAAAGTTGGCTGTCTTCGTGGTGCAACTAAGCTTTTCCATATGTATCTTTTCTTTATGGTATTCGATGAGAGAATTATTTTGCAAAAACCGCAAGGACGACCAACAACAATAGTTCAAGGATAGTCAAAATTCGATTTTTTTTAACAAAGAAGAAATCAAAGATGTTGAGTTATTAAATACCATTTGCAACAGACAAAGTCCTATCTCGATGGGGCGTTTCGTTTCGGAGATATGTCAATAAACATGTGTGTCAGGGTGGGGTTGAAGGATCGAAAAATCTTCTTTAGAAGTTTCTTCCTGACACCCATTAGAATTTCTTTGCGATTGGTAGATTTCTGGTATTTCTCGACATTGTTCTAAATGGTCACAGTAGGCCATCGTCTTTTGTTTTTCACCGGAAAACTTTTGCATAGAAAAAATGTATGGCAGCATTCTATTGACAAATCCGCAAACGCAACTGGCTTATTTTATCGCTTATATTTTTATCTCTGAAAGAAATGTTTACAATTGTATCTGAGCCATTCACCGTGACCTCTAGTGGCGGAATCTAAAACGATAGAAAATCCGTTTTACTGCTTCTGCAGACTAAGTAGGACCGTTTGGTGTCATTTCGATATTCTTGAAAAATCGAAAGGCGGCCCCTACTGACAAACGTCTATAGATTAGCATTTGGTGAAATGTAAATGAGTAGATAGGCTGGTGGGAATGTTATTATCAAGGGCAAATCCTAAATTTCCTTTTGGATACAATTTAGACAGATCATTACCAGATCTTGTTTTTTCTACAGAGTCTTTAACTTCTGTTTTAATTATAAGATCAGTGAAAGTAGAACCCCAGTTTTAGAAAGTTTCTGATAGAGGAATACAGTTTAGTAAATTTGTTTGATATGTATTTGTCAAGCCAAATGTGATAAGATCTGTAGAGTTTTCTTACCAAGTTAGTAAATTGTGGAAAAATCGTATCTCATATGGATCTGCAAAACAATAAAGTGCTATAAACACTTTTAACATTTGTTTGGTTTGAGGTTAAGGAAAGCTAATTTAATGACCACTTTTTCTTAAGAAAAATCAGAAATTCAAATCTCGAGTTGGCAAGATTATTTTAATTTAAGGTCTCTAAATAAAGTTTCTTCTTGATAAGAGAAAGTTAAGTGCAAGTGATCCTGGTAGTACTGTTACAACCTGAAAAGCATTTTCGAGAACCTGCACTCGCCCGAATGACACATTTTTCAACTTATTTTCCAGCTCCATATTGTTATGGTTCTCTTCCATTCTTTATTTCTTTTTCTTTCAAACACTGAGAGGTAAACCTCTTCTCTTACAAGCTTTGGGGCTATTCTGACACCTTTTCTAAAAAAACCTGAACTGATTCTAAATTTTATTTCTTTAAGATGTCTGTTACTTTCTTTGCTATTTGCCTAACTTTTCTTCTTACTTTTCTGAAAATATTTAAAATGTGTTTTTTAGTCATAAATCATGAGCACTAGAGAGAAATTCCTTCCCACAGTTGCATAAAATTGATTTAATCAACGATATTTACTTTGCATTTTCATTATAGCATGAAAAATTAAACGTGATTTCAGCTAACCCACAGGCCTAGTTAAACATGCCGCCTTAAATCGAAATACTACGTATGCTAATTAAAACTGCCTAAGATTACTATGCAGTTTTCCTTCCATAAATTTACATAATCACGGGGACAAAGCAAAACAAATACAGAAAAAATGATTTAATCAGCACTTTTCAAATTCTATTATTCTGTTGACATAAAGGGATTTTAATCTTCTTGTTTGCGTGCAAGTTATATTTTAAAAAATAAACAAGGGTTGAAATCATTTGTTTTATCGGTTAAATGCTGTACTTTTTAATAAACTTTACATTTACATGGGTATCTTCTTTAAATTTTATTTTTACTTTTATTTATGTAAATCTAGAAATTTCTTTAATTCAAGAAACGTTTTTTGTACTGATGGATTAAATCGAGAGAAAGAAGCACCCAAAATCTCGGCATTTATTACAATGCTTAAGGCTACAGAAAGATTAGTAAGAGATTTGTTTGTTAATAAACATTGTATTCATATTTATACCGAGATAAAGACATTCTTTTATTGTATTATGTAAATTAATTACGCACATTCTAAACAATTTTTATGTTTTGCGTTTGAGATTTTTATTTAACACCTAGTAGCTATGTATATGAATAATCATAAATAATGTAATTGTCAATACAATTTTCAAAAGTCGCTTAATTTGGGGAAAAATATAAAATGTCCCAAAGATTTAAAGTTAGTATTTACAGCAATTATATATAATAATCTTTTATAAAAGAAGATACTTAACAGAAGACCAAGGCACTGGCAATTCATAAATGCGAGACTTTTTCAAGGTTTAATCCAATTTTTAGTTTTATTTACAATTTTTAGATTCGTGCTGCTCATTTTATTTGATAGAGAAATTAAAGTTATCGTGTGTTCAGAATACCTTTTAAAACATTAAATTTTATAAGAATATTTGTACTTGCAACTCAAATCTAATAATGCTAAGGATAAATACATAATTCCTTAACTGAACTGTCTTATTTCGGTATTGTCAGATTCTAGATTTATCAACTTTAATAGAGATCACAACTTTTACAGTGTTCTATAGAACGATTTTTTAACAAATAGCTTTTTCCGTTTAATAGTTTATTATTATTAAGGTGTTGTCTAGTTCCAACTATACAGAATAAGGAAAGACATTGAAGGCACGTGAACTTGATACTAATCAACCAAGATGTTTCATCAATCAAACTGTATTAATCTTTCATTAGGATAATCTTTAAAAGATACGTTAATTTCTTTTAGAATTTTTTGTAAGGTAAATAAAAACGTTAACTGCCATTAACAGCTAAACTCAAAAGGAATTATTAAATGTTTTTTTCAATAACAGACTTGGTTTGGTTCTTCTTTTGACAAAATCTGGCAACGCCGCATACCTCTCAGCAACTAATAGAGCGCAATTCATTCTCTACGGTCTATTGGTAAATATTGACTACCATTTTTAATTAACATTTTGCACTTTGAAAGATTTTTGATTGCTTGTATGCAAAGGTAATTCTTGTTCTATTGCAATTTTCAAAATTTATTTTATTGCTTATTGTTCAAACAGCCTTTGAAAGCGATTTAAAATCGTAAAGCTATGTAGACTAAATGGATTATTTTTAGTTGTCGCAATTGCTCATTCTCATCTTGAAAACATTCAAAAATCGATGTTATTTTTTACAAACCTGAAATATCGTATGTCCCAATGGGTTTCAAAGTTGTTCGAAAAGTTTCCACACAACTGTATAATTAAAGAAGATAATACAGTGTATTTCGGCTTTAACGTACCCTGATGTAACGTACAATCGGTTGTAGCGTACGCATTTGATTGTCCCATTTCCAACGATATAGTGAAATTATCCCGATATAACGTACACTTTTGTAACGTAAGCTCCCGTTGTAACGTTCGAAACTGGTTCTTCGGTAACGGTTATAACGTACTGCAATTCGAAAAATTAGCTAAATCAACAGTGCGCGAGATCACTACCCCATAACTGCTAATGTTGCAGTTTTGTCAGGTATTTAAATGCGTGTTTCAAAGGCAAATGGTGCACTAGCGGAAAACAATCGAAAGTGCTGTTAACTGTGCTTAGATGACGCCACAGATTTTTGAAGACGAAATTTGTTGAAGATATGGTAAACCGTACATTACAGATTAGTAACTTTATATAGAAGTTGTTATTAGACATTGATTACACTGGGCAACAATGATTTTGCCAAATGGGTCTCATAGGCTGTTTCTAAAGGTTTTTTGCTCGCTGATTCCAAATCCAAGCTCAAAATTTGTCCATCGGGTTCCAATTTTTTGCAATCGCTATTTTCTGCTTTAAAAAGCCTATCTTGCTCCTTAATATATTTTTTCTATATTTCTGCTCTTTTGATGTGTCAAAAATTTACATTTCATGTTATTATAATATCTAATTATGATGGTACTATTATACATTTTATGTAATGTAAAATGCCAAAATTGAAGCAGATATAGTCTAACAAGTAGTGTGATACATGGTTTTTTCCCATCATGACTGTTGGGAAAGTCCAATCATACCTACTTAATGACTTATTAGTGAAATATCTAGATTTATCTAAAAAAACAGACAGAGTTACTTGCATCGAGGCTGAAAAAGTGGAACCTGCTTAAACAGGGAACTAAAATTTGTTCGTTTCATCATAGGCAGGAACAATTTGAAGATGGCTTTTCCATAGAAGATGATTTAGTGTACTGTAATGATATAGAGTCATTGTTTACTTCATTAGGAGACCAGCATAACCCAGAAGAATAGATATTGTTTAGTGATTTTTCCAAAACTAGTCATAACGGAAATGCTAAGCCCTCAATTCCTATTGCTTATGCAGCACACATGAAAGAAACCTATGAAAATATGAAAATTGTTCTCGAAGAAATTTAGTACAAAAAATACACATGGCATATTTCTGGTGAACTCAAAGTAGTTGCCGTTATTCTAGGCCTCCAGCTTGGGTACACGAAGTTTTGCTGCTTTTTACGCGAGTGGGACAGTAGGGATAGGGAGAATCACTATATCAAGAAGACTTGGTCCCAAAGAAAGAAACTCACTCCAGAAAAGAAAAATGTGGTTTGTGAACCACTTGTTAGTCGAAGTGAAATTCTTCTACCTCCACTTCATATCAAACTTGGTTTGATGAAAAATTTTGTCAAAGCAATGGACCGGGACGGTGAAGGCTTTCAATACCTAAAAAGCAAGTTTCCTAGGATTAGTGATGCAAAAATCAAAAAAGACATCTTTTTTTTGAAGCACAAATAAGGGAATTAATGAAGGATGGTGACTTTGATGCAAGCCTAGATTGGAAAGAGGCAACTTGTATGGGCAAGCTTTAAAGATGAATTGCAGAACTTCCTAGAAAACAAAAAAGCTGACAACTATGAAGAAAGAATTACAAAGCTCTTTGATGCCATATGTCATCAAAATTTTATTTTTTACTTTCCCATTTAGATTTTTTCTCCGTAAATTTGAGCGAAGTTAGTGAAGAACATGGAGAACATTTTCATCAAGATATAGCGGTTATAGGGTCGCGATATCAGGGCAAAAAGAATCCAAAAATGCTTGCTTGTATAAAACTACATTTTAATTAAAGAATTCATGTTTAAAAAATTATGTTTTGTTGAAAAATAAAAATTTTCGAAAAATTTAGTCGCATGTTATACTCGAAAACCAAGCCCGATGAAAAAATTTGAAAAACAGATTTGGATTCTGCGGGAAAAATACTGTAAGGGACAGCCTGTTTCATCTATTTAGCATTTAAAGAGTTGAATATTTTTCCTTAGTGTTTTAATAAATATCTGTGTGTTTTATCAGTTATTTTTTATTTCTGACAATAAAGCATTAAAGATTTGCGAAAGAAATATTTCATTTTTATTACGGACTTCCGCCTTGACGGTACGTTATAACCCGAGTGGACTGTATTACTTTCTATATAGCTACTTGTCAAAACAATTGCTTTCTAAATGCTTCTGGTTTAACGCCACAATCTTCTTTTCAATTAAGGACTTTAATACATTCTTAACTCTTTATAGCATTTTTATCGAAATTTGTATTAAAAATTCTTTTTAATAATACGACATTATGGGCACCCAACAGAAATCCTCAATTTTCTAATTGACATCTTTATCTTCTTTTAAATTGCATTAAAACAAAAGCAAAGTTTAAGAATATGTGCAAAAGCTTTCTATTAAATTTATAGACGGTTTTAAGTACTTTGGCGTCATTAAAAAGTTGTACTTAAAAAAAGGGTTATGTTCCGTCTTCTGTGAGATATTCGGTGTAATTATTTAATTTTATCAAACCAACTCGTTTTTACGAATCCATTGGTTTTTCATAAAGTCTTTAGACATTCAAATTAATCTTAATCCACCAGAATTCTTTAGTACAACAGACAACACCTTTCCTCTTAAATAGGACCTTTTCAGCTTTTCTTGCGCGTTTTTACCTTACATTTTAAACACAGGCATAAAAGACAAAATCGATTAGAATCTACTACACACATGCCAAACACCAAACCATGGCAATGTAGTGGAACTCGTATTAGCGTATTTTTATTTACGTACCGTTTAGTACGGTTTGCACTCTATCAGGTTATCCATACAAGACTGGCTAGTGGGTATCCAAAAAGAAACTTAAATGGAAAGATTCAGCGGATATGACATGACAAAATTTAGAACTCATTGCAATCTTGTTTGAACGATGCATTAGAAATGCAAAATAATAAACCAAAGCGCCCTTCTCAGGGCGAAAGCCTGAGGACGACAAAATATCGCAACTGAGTGTGGCAATAGCTTAATTAACACCTCAAATGAGAATCCACACTCATTAAGTTTTAGACAACATTCATTCTCATTGTCCTGTTAGCTCTTGATAAAGTTATCAAGATTAAAACAGACACACCTTGTATAATATACCAACTATACCGGGTGTGAAACGGAAGACGAAACATAGCTCTCCCCTTGTGAGAGACTTTCCAATAGACTTAGGAATTCTTTGAATAGTATAATAATAATTTAGACTGATATACTTTTAGTAAACAATAAATAAAGGAATAAATAAATTTTAGTGTAATTACTGCAAATAGATTATTTAATTAAATAAGTAAACCTTTTAGAAACGTTACAGTACTAAATAATAAGTTTTTTGCCTACACTTGCATTTTGTGCTGTTACTCCTTCTTAAAGTGATCGTAAATACTTCTACTTAAATTTTGTCAAACCACTTACTTAATTACACCATCTCTGATTAAGGTCGTAAAGATAAACTTTTGGGTTGCTGAATTCTTAGTTTGTTAGTTAGTAACTGTACAATATAGTTAATAGTAAATTATTCAAGATATCAATTCTTCCTTTCCTTAAAAATAGAGGCTATTACTATTTACGTCGCAGTATAGTAATATATCAAAATCTATAGCAACAATGCGATACTGACCTTTCCGTCTGGTATTGAATATTTTAAAAAGATGAGAATATAAAGTTACGAAAGGGACAGAATTCTAGAATTTATTGCTTAGTCTCGGCTTGCAGAACAGACGAATATTTGAAAATTATGCAGCAATCAATATGACCACTGTCTGTTGCTTACTTTTATTTTGTAAAATACATTTGTTATTGCGCTACTCGCATCGGTCTTTGTATATTCTCCAGTTAGCTACTAATCATACTAATGTGCGTAACGTAGTACATTACGTTCACTTTTTATTGTTGCTATAAACCAACCTAAAACAATGAAGTTTCTTCAATGTCGGCAAACCATTTAAACAGAACTTCAAACTTAATATAAATTTTAATAAAATTGTAATGTTCTCGGTAGGTAAGTTGAATCTTCCCTTTCCACCATAAAATCGTAAAATCTGCCATAGTAATAAAATGAAAAACTTCTTATTACGATGGATCTTGAATTACAGATAGAGTCTAACATGTTGCAGTTTATGAGTGCCGTGCAGAGTAACGTCGTCGTAAAACGCAAACTACTAACTGGTTAGTGTCTGTCTGTCGGCCACGAACGTTCGGATGAACGTGTAAATGGAGTTGGGCCAATTTTCTTTCGTAGCAGTATTTTATCCTACCCTAGACCGTCTACGAGAACCGTACTTTTCCAACTTTGTTCCAACTAGAGGCTCCGTTGCATGGTTGCAATTATAAGGCACTTATTTTGTTAATTTATTGTCCGGAATGATCGTAAATTTCAAACACATTACTATACCACTGCACAACGATAATAATTATTATTGCAATCGGCAGTGGTTTTCTCTCATTTAACAATAGAATCGAATTACCGGGCACATCCATTGCAATCGATATTCAACCATTATTGGCCGATAAATTACGGACGTTGGTAATTTTATTCGGTTCCTCAACCGCTTCGATCCTAGCCTATAATTATTTACTGACATATTGGTAAGTTGCAATATAAAAACGGATTTACTGCTGCGCTAAACGATTTTTTAAACACACCTACGAGAGCAGCATTGTTATTAAGCGAATTAGTGTAACACAAGGGAAGAATGGGTAGGTTTGACCGTTTCTGTTAGGGCTAGGGGTAAATCGGTGGTGCGATCGACTTCACACATCTATCATTAGGTCGCATGTATATGGAAGGATCCGGGTCGGCCATGAACTGAGTGCATTTCGATGTTTCACCTCCGGAGCCTTCTCGATCGCTGCTATAATTCATCTTTATTACGCCAGCCGTTAGTTTTCATTCATTTAGCTCGAATAAATATGGAAATAAACCGACGAGCAACATATTAGTATATGCGAACGAGAACGTTGGCATAGCCGTCGCCGTAAATCGAATTAAAACAAACGAAACCAAATGAAGTCCGTCCTCAGGGATTCGGATAATCCGATTTTTAATTGGTCCCGCAATGCGATGCCTACCCGAGTAAAAACCTCTTCTCACTCTCAAAAGTCTAGTACACGAAAATTATTATTTCGTTCCGAGTAACATTGTGAAATCAAAACTCGGCCCATTCTTAATTCAAACCCTGGTGAATAAGGAATCGCAATTAATGCCACCCTCCCGCATTCTCCGAATGAAGAGCCGCACTATACGCATCGCCCATTGCCGGTAACGAATCAGAATAATTTAATTTTAGACCGTCCCTTTTCTGGTTGCACCGATATAATGAATGCTACCCCCCTGAGACCAAGGTGGTCAGCATTTTCATTTGCCTGGGACTAGAGCTTCTCGTTTCGTATATTTATTAATTCGAGGGAGCTTTTCCAGACAACGTCTCGGGTGCCTTCTTAATTAAAATAATAGCTCACTTAAAAGTTGTATGAAAAACGAAAATAAACCTAAAGGAAACTCAGAACATTCACAAAGTTTCACATGAAAACTGTAATGAATAAGAGTTAAAACTAGAATTGGATATTGGGAGTTGAGGGCTTTAAGGGGGGTTGATCGAAGTATGGGATCTAACGAAAAATGAGAGTGATTATTGAAGAAAGCATGGAGAAGCAAAAAATTATAGTAGATTGAGTGTAAGGCACAGGATCGTATTTTAACTTGTCCAGAGGGTGTAAAATAGAATTATGTATCATTCCGTGAAAAGATTTGAAATGATTAGTATAACGTCACTTCTTTGTTAAATCTATTATATTCTTAAGAAATAAATCTCTAGAGAATAAAAGATCTCAAAGGAGTATTTATTTGGAAAATGTCAAGGAGACTAAAGTTGATAAAATCATTGGGATTCCTCTGTATTTGTTTAGTGATCACAAGCACACGATGAAGGTTCTGAATTTAGTTTAACCGGAAATTGAAGGAGATATCACTGACAAAATAATTTCATAACCAATAACCACAGTCATTATGACGTTTTAACCTAAAAGACCTTCCAGTAAATTACAATAATAATGAATTATAAGACAGAATTATACAGGATGTCTAAAATTTGAAAATTGCTATTGGGATTCTGAAAACAGTAGGATGCAGACCGCTGGTCAAATTCGAAGAGATAGATCAGTTTGAGAGTATCTTTATTTTTAAAATAATTTACGGTTTTCTACACATTTGCTAAAAATAGGAATTCCCAAATACAATAATTATGTACGTTAAGTTCAATACTCCGGACTTAACTGAACTCTGCTGTGAGCTTCCCGCAGTTGACATACTCAAAAGTATTGCGACATATTCCAGACTTATAACCGCAACCTATTTTGAGAATGTGGTCGACTTTACTACCATAATCGGAGTACTCGAGTTCTGGAACATGATAATAATAAAAGAAATTTTGTAAATCGTCTTGAAGGATACAGTAATCCCACTTTTTCACAAGAACTGAGTTAGACCAAAAAGTTCAGCCTTTTGAACAACCTGACAATGCGGTATCCAACCCAAAAAATGTTAAATCAGACACGAAATCGATTGCATTTTACCTTACAACTTAGATATGTGCAAGGTTAGTGGCATTTACGTACTTCAGAAGTCCAATCTAGCCTTACACTCCAGTAAGCTTATTGTTTTGCCTTTTTGTTACTGTATGCTACTTTCATTTATTTTACTGACACATTTGTCTCAATATTTTCTTTTTTTTCCTATAGTTAATTCTGCGCTTTTAAATTTCTCACAATTTCTTCTTTTATCATCCACGCAGTTATTTTGTGTTTGCAGATGCGCAGGCATCCAACTATAAAAAGTGAAAAATAATTGTAGTTAGGTTTTACGTCTCATGTGTTTTCCTGCAAATGGTTAGTAAGTTTTGGGTTTCCAAAGTCTCTTTTTTCCACAGCTTCTAACGCCGTCTCTCAGGGCCGTTTTGCAAAAAATCGACTTGTATCACCACCAACTTACTGCGTCATCAAAAATCCTACACCCACCAAATATGCAGGATGCCATCAAACAGCATTTCCATCACTGGTTTTAATATTTCCAACCAATCACCACCGCCTTTAAAGCCCATCACTTGCTGCTCCACAAATCAGAAGATTCAACGCGCCGACCTACTCCATTGTCTGTACCTGTTTCACCGAAGTAGAAAAAAAGAAGATTCCTATAACGGTCTTCGACTTCTTTGAAACCAAAAAAGTATCCTAATTAAACCAGTTCTTGCCGAGGGCAGCTAAAGCTGCCTTATAATAAATTACAGCAAGGTTGAACGTCTTTTGGTAAGTAGGAGATGGTCTAAATATAGACTAAGGCTAAAGGGAGCCCAGAATTCGGTGAGTACTGCTACCACGTAGTGGAACGAATATAAGGCTTGCTGTGGAAGAAAGGAATTAGAGAGGAGCAGGTGAACGCTAGATGCCAAATGGATTGAATGTAGCGTTACACACTGTGTCATTGTGTATATTTCACCATCTTGAAAGTTTTTACGGGTATGTCTATTGGCTATTGTAACTTCTCTTTTTTTGATGAAGAAGTTCTTTTATTTTGTCTACAAAATCTTGCCCAAGCAAGCATTGCTTCGTTAAGGGAATCACATGTCTGACATTGAAAGCTTGCTACTAAATATCACGGCATGACCAACCCTCAAGGCGTCACTGTACAGCTGGTCTAAATATGGGCTAGCACTGTTTTGGATACTTGCAGAGAAATAATCTTTTTGTTTAAGAATGCCCAGGACTGCTCACAAATATATCTACAAGGATAAGATAAAGCATCAGAGAGAAGAGGAGTATATGGAGAAAGAATCTACAGCCGTTAGGGAAAAGAAAGGGAGGATTCTTAAAGCAGCTAATACTTTTAATGTGCCTTGTACAAAAGTCTACATTTGAAGTAAAAAAGTTGATCTTACTCCACTCCACTCCAAGCAGCACATACTAAATTAAGAAGAAGTCTCTATTCGAGTGAACGTATGCGTTATCTATTCGAAATTGACCACGAACTCTTTTTCAATCAAAAGAAGCTGTCAGAACTTGAGCAAATCTTTTTCTGAAATGCCACAAAGGTTGTTTTCTTTTCGTAAACCATGTAGAGCATTCTTTGCTAAAACAGTAGACTTTAACACGTGGTTTTGGAAGAAGCCTACGACAAATATAAATTTACAACGTAGGCAATACTGTCCTGCTGTTATTGGATGGAAAGAACAGAAACCAGACAACAGTTTCAGTTTTTGCAGAAAGAGGTTTTACAATCTCAGTAATAATTTGCATGAGTGCAGTAGAGAGTGAGAACTTTTCCCCTAACAAACATTACCCAAATGCTAATGAAGGGACGTCACCGGGTGCAATTAGTAGCTCGCACTTTCCTGAATAGGCGCAAGTTAATCTTTTCACCGACTGGTTTGCTCATTTCATTGAAAAAATAGGTCAGTGAGATGAGTCGTCAATTTTACTTATTTTAGATTGTCAGTCATGTTCGTGTTGCAGATGCCATTGATGTGGCCAGAGCGAATCTAATGATTCTTCTCATTCTAGCCACTAAATAAAACTTTCATTGAAAGTATTGAAAGTACACACACGTGGAATATTTTCAGTGAACAAGAACATCTTCTCAGAGGCTGGGCATTGTTTTCTCTGCTATTGAAGCAGAAAAGACGTAGAACATAATGCTACATACTCTAAGTCCTACTCTGACAGAACCTTATACATGCTTCACTACCAGTAATGGAAGCAAGTGAGTCTTTTTGAGATTGCTTTTACAATTATGAAAATGGCCACAAATCAAGGTTGCAAGGCTGCAGATTTCCTGTGTTATCACTGAAACAACATACAAAAAGGGCAGAAAAAGATTGATGCTAAAAGACAGTCGAGGTGCCAAGGGGAAGAAAACACTCGTGAAAAAAAGCCACAAAGACAACTGATGGAGAAGCTTCAACTAGCGAAGCAACAAAAATTGAAGGGAAAAGGATATTTAAACTGTCATCCAAATCAGAAGATGAAGTATCATTTGTATGCCTTTCTCTCGATGACGTCGACAGCAACCTTAAAATGCCTCAACGTGACCATCAAGAGTGAACTTTAGAGTTTATCATCAAATCTTATTTTTTCTGCATTTTGGTCATGGTTTCAAAATATTTCAATCTAAAAATGTTTGTTTACTTTTCTTACTTCATTTCTAAGAAGAATTTGTTAAGGGTAGCCCGTATCTAGACAATATGTAGTTTTGGACATCTACAATTTTACATATATTGTAAAAAATTGTTTTGGAGCAAACAGAATTTGTTTTGAACTTATTTTAATACCAGAATCTAAATGAATAGTGGCACCACTAGCACTGGCCGAAGCTGTACAGTTTAAAAGTGGTCACAAAAATGAGTGATTGATAAGAAATAAAATAATGAAACTCAACCAAACCAAGGAAAACTAGTTATAAAAGAAACATCAAAATTGTGATTTAGAAGAGGACAGTGGGTAACCATGAAACATCGACGACATTTACGGATATTTCTTAGCTATAATATTCTTCAGAGGAATCCACGTAAAACTGATCTGGAACATGAATGGAATGTCACAAAGAAAAGCTTCAGAAACATTCAATATACCACGTCAAACACTACAATTTAGAAAAGCAAGTTTACCAACAAAACTGCTTTGGACCAAGCACTGTTCTTACCAGCGAGGAAAACAGCATTTTAAAAGAGTGGATCGTGACTAGTCATAAAAAAGGCTTTCCGGTTAGAAAATTGGATATCCAAGCTTCTGTCAAAGTATTTCTGGACGCAAATCCACGTGAAGATCCATTCCATGAAAATCTACCAGGAGACGGTTGGTATAGAGCTTTCCTCAAACGTCATCCGGTTCTGACTCATCGAACACCAGAAGCCGTAACTTCAGCCAGCTCTGTGGTTTCGGAAGCAGATATACAAAATTTGTTTTCTTTGATAGAAGAATATTTAAAGAGCAAAAATTTAGAACACATATTACAAGCTCCCACTAAAATATTCAATGGGGACAAAACCTGTTTTTTTCTCTGCCCCAAAAACTCTAAAGTTGTAGCTCATTGAGATGCAAGAAACGTTTACGAAGTTGAGTCTGCACAAGCAAAAATGAATATAACCGTTAGTTTACCTTCTCAGCAGCTGGTGAATTAACTAATCTTATGCTTATTTATCCGTATAAAAGGTTATCTGCCGCAATAGTAGATTCAGTGCCAAGTACATTATATCCCTGTTTGAAAGAGTCTGGTACTACATTTCCTATAATTCTTATCGTTGATGGCCATTCAGAGCATCAAACATTAAAGATAAGCCAGGTCTGTACTGAATTACAAATTATTTTGATAGCCCTCTACCCAAATGCTACAAGATTGATGCAACCAGCCAATGTCGCTGCTTTCAAACCTCTTAAGACAAGGTGGGAAAAAGCTGTGTTGGAGTTTAGGAGAAAGAATCCTTCACAGGTATTGACCAAAGAGCGTTTTGCGCCCGTCCTGAAGACCGTCGTAGAGGAATACGCTAAAGTTGACACCATAAAGAATGGATTCCGGGCCAGTGGTTTGTTTCCATGAATGTATCAGCTATTGACTATATGAAATGTCTTGGACTATGAACTAAAGTAACTACAGATAAACATCAAGACAATGACATGCAAGAGACGCCATTCATTTCTTACTTAAAGTTTAAAAATATTGTTGAAGAAGAGAGAATAAACCTTTTTGAACAAATTGAAAAGTTTGACAACCAGATCAATGATGAATTTAATTTATTGTACAAAATATAGAGAGTTTAGAAAAAATGAGACTACTAATTCGACATCGGATATAGAGATAGAAAATAGAGACATTATTTTTGAAGAAAACGTAGGCAATATACAATTACAAGAACCTTTAACGACCGATACTACAGAAAACGGAAAAATGAGATTACTAATTCGACAGCGGATATAGGAATAGAAAACATAGACATTATATTAGAAGAAACCCTAGGCAATACACAATCACAAGAACCTTCAACAACCTATACTATACACAAGAGACAAAATGAGACTACTAATTTGACAGCGGATATAGAAATAGAAAATATAGACATTATTTTAGAAGAAAACGTTGCAATGTACAATTCCAAGATCCTTCAACGACCGATACTATCAAAAATAAGAAAGAAAATAAGAAAAATTATAGTCTTAGTGACTACATAGTTTGGCCCAAGACTCCTGAATGGAAAGGAGAAAAAGAGACCAAAAGACTACTTTTTATGTTAACCAGTTCGAACTGGAAAAAATTGCAGATTGAAAAGTTAGAGTTGAAAAAGCAAGAGCAAAAAAGAAAGAAAACTCGAAAAACCGAAAGATTGTTAAAACACGATGAAAGAACAACGAAAATCATGGAAGAGAAGAGGGTTACTAGAACAGAAAAAGAGTTAAATGAAAAGACTGCAAAACAAAAAAGTAAGCTTCAAATCAAGAAAAGTAAAATTTTAACAAATAATGCAGGTAGACTTGAACACCAAGTGGAAAACTTTTCAAGTCTACAACCAAGTGTGAGTAGATGGAAAAAAACAGCAGCGACTCCGAATACATCTGCAGTTAGAAGACTGTTTATTGTCGAAGAAATGGACAATAAACTTTTAGAACAATTTTATTTTCTGAATAATGTCACCGCTGAAGGAAATTTTTGTTATAGTTGTACTTACAATATCAATGTAGTCATACGCGGCGTTCGATGCTATGGTTGTGTTAGAACATACCACAATAAGTGCAAAATAAAAATGGACCCGAATATTGATAATCTGAAAGAGTTCTATTGTAAGGTTTGTCTCTCCAAAGAAAATGCGATTTAACGTACATTTATTAGGATTTAATGTATTTGAGGTTTTTGCAATCTAACTGTTTCGTTGTAACATTCACTAGGCTGTTTTAAAATAAATTTGAAACAATTTAGATCCGTACCTATTTCTCATTTACATTTACCATGTCAATCACTGATATTCTAATGGCCAATAATATAAAAGTAGTGGCCAATAACTGTGTATTTTTACAATTTCATATATTTTTGTTTGTAAAAAATAAAATCTATTTCAAAACTAGATAGACTTGCAAAGGTTGTGAGTAGCTACATAAAATGTTAATGCAATTCTAAGATCAATTTTCATTTAATAATATAGAAAAACTGCAAAATGACTTTTAAGTGGCCAATCACCGTATAGTTTACCCTATATGAAGATTTCAGATACTATCATCAGGTCTATAAAAGCCTGATCATATGTACAGTGCGTCTCACGAAAGACGGAACAGGCACTTTGATAAATCAAAGTGATTCTTATATATAGTATTTTATAAAATTAGCATTGAAACAGTTTATTAGAGCCTGAAATAACATCATAAATGTATTTAACGAGTATGGAAATAGAATAAAGAATAAATCTGTTTGCGTTTTTTGAAACACTCCGTATGATGGCACTATAATATAGAAATTAATGTTTAAAATATATAGTCGCAAATCCGTCGTCTAAATTACTACAAAGAGTAATTTAGTATTTTCTCAACGCGATACATTATGCATTTTCCAGACTGTGTTTAATCTTTGTTTTATTATTTAATAAATCTAGCGGGTATATCTCTTTCGCTAAAACTTTTAGCGCGTTATTACGTAATGACTTAAATCAGATTATGATTAGATTTATTAAACCCGCAGTATGGATAAAACCTTCAAGCAATATAGTGACTTTGTCATTGTATTCTATGACTATTTTAACATTACAGTTGAATAGTTTTTCATTTACAATGAATTTTTAACTGTTTTTTTATTTATTCACTTATTTTTAAGAAAGATATACGAATTAAGTACCAAGTTGTTCTATACAATCCAAGTAACTTTCTCAGCAACTATTTTAACATTTCATTGATTTTCATCCGGGGTGCTTTATTTAGCAGCGTCTGCTGTCTATCAGTTACCCAAAGTTTATCTGCTGCGGGACGCTATGTACAAAATATTCCCCTATTTCGAACTACAACTAGGACGCCTCCGGCCGAATCCGGTTTATAGTACATTAAGCGTCAAATGGATTACATGATAAACTTTTTTGTCTGAATTCTATTAGTGTTAAGTCATAGTGACGTAAACATAATCGTAAAGTAAATTATTAAATGCTCCGTAAAGCCACGGTGACATATTAACTATTTAGAGGTTATCATTTTATATTATACTGTATATGAGGTCTTAAATATCTGATGTCTTCCGATACGCATCCAGTTTTTTTTTCGTAATTTCTTTTTAACGTAGCTTTTATAAGAAGCTCCTGCCTTTTCTCGAATATGGCTATAAATATTACACTTTAAGTTGTTTTTGTACTTTAAAGATATTAAACTTCTTAATTTTTTGTTTACAATATTTCTTCCTTGGCAATTTCTGAAAATTACGTATTCCCATACCATATTTCATATCCGTTTATTTAAAAGCAATAGCCGTATTGATTTTAGATTTAAATTGTCTTGTATCTACAGCAGTTGTTTATATACTTTTTATTATCCTAACGATCGCAACGTAGTACATCATTGATTCTTCTGCAAGTTCATTTCCAAGTCTATTACTGTTTAATCATCCGCATTGTAAAGGCTGTATATCATAGTGTCCCCTTCTGACATATCTATTTTAGTTCATTTTCTTTTCCATTTCTTCATTGGTAAACCTAAACTACAAACTCCATTAATTTTCTATCTTGCTGTAATGCTGTTTTTCCGCAACGTACTGAACATTTTTCATAAAATTCTTTCAATTTGACTTATAGCCAAAGTTTTCCAAATTAGAGTGTTCTGCAAATTATTTACATTTTGATAATATTCATGTTTCATATACTGCTTAGTGTGTACACCTTCTTAAATAATACTAACACAACAATAATATTAAAATACTAATTTTATGGAAATGCACAATATTTAGTTGTTCTAGGTTTATGTTTCCTGCAATAAAAATAAGAAAATTTTGTTTTTTTGTCTTTTAGTTAATTAGAAAATAATAGCTTAAACAGTGAAACGGATAATTTCGACTTTAATGTCTAACCACTAGGTGCCACTACTGTCGAATTTTAGAAGCTTTGAAAATTCTGATGACAGACTTCAGTATAACATTAAACTTTTACAAGAGTTCTACCAAATATCAAAATAAAAGAAAATACTAACAGTAATCTTCCAATATCATAAAGAAATAATCAACATACGTGATAAAGTCTATTCTGGTATACAAAAGCATAACCATTGAGTAAGGGATTTGTGAAAGAGACGCAAGTATATGAAGATATTCGTAGCTAATGCTGGTTCCGACAACCAGGGGGCGTTTCAAGGTAATTGGTTCCGAGATTTTTCAGTCGGTTACTTGCTGTCGTGTTGTTCAAAGCGTTCTTTGCTTGTTGCTATAGTTATTAATGTTATATTTATATCTGTGACAATATATTGTCTGACATTGACAGTAGAGTCCAATTTACTTTATATTTATATTACTAGCACAATAAAGCATAGCTTTCTGGACTGAAAACATTAGAAACTAAGTATTTATGATGCAGTGAACATTAAAGGAACTTGCCTTTTCGATGGATTATCTTGCCTAATAAAAGTCCTAATAGAATTTTTTCGATAATTTTTGTCGGCCAGACCAGTGGCTTAACAACTATCCCCAATGCGGGGGCCCAAAGAAAAGAGTACCCACAAGATGAATCTCATTGTTTCCATTATTTCTTTTCAACAATGCAATTAACTGGTCGTTCTTTATCGTTTTATCATCACTTTATGAAATAGCACCACTAACTCTCAAAACTGTATTTTTCCAAGTACATATGTATTAATAAATAACCAGGGTATGGTTTGCACGTGTTTAAATTCCAATCAGAAGAATGTCTAATTATTTTTCGGTTAAGTAAGTACATAGGTTGTAAATCATGGGATATGAAAGAATTTTTGATACAAAAGAAACTTTTAAACTGTAATACAATAATGCACTTCTGAAAAGCCCTAATTGTCTTTTCTAGAAATCTATAAACTCGGAATGGTCAGTTTCTCAAAGGAAAAGTTTAGACTGCTCATCGTTAATTAGTATCAAATAGTGATATTTGTATTAATATTCGTTTTGTTCTTCATTTCTTATGAGAAATTCTGCTTCCGTCCGTTACCGCATTGGTGCTCTCCTTCCTCTCCCATCCCATTCCTTCCCAAATTCGGCGCGTACCGTGGGGTGTTGTGTTTCTGAAAAGAACCGTTTACCACATCTACCCTCATTCCAATTATCATATCAAACCAATCAAATCTAAATCCACTAATCATTCATCATTAATCATACCTACCTCAATCAATCAACTATTTATCTACCAACGGCCCATCAATCCATAACTAACACCAATTCCAATCTCGTTAACGCTGCACCATCTACGACATCTTCACCCGTCGCCGTCGTCTACATCAAAACAGAAATTCATCAAATACGAATTCGACAATTATTAACTCTGATAACATCAAGTAATCCGATAAATCAAGAATGCCGACATCCATCCAACCAACTTCAACTCCAGAAAATTGAAGAACGCCACGATGCCAACGACAAAACGAAATCTAGCGTCTCAAGCCGACTTCACTACCTTGCCTCCAACAACGAAGACTCTACAACCGAATCACCATTAATCCAAAGCGGCGAGCATTACGAACAGCATCCATCCATTTCATTCCACGGGCTAAAGA
>VTPC01003440.1:11161-27046 GCA_011009095.1 Ignelater luminosus | reverse complement strand
GAAAAATAAAAAGATTTTAATAATTTCGCCAACTTCAAGGAAATTATTTTATAATTATTCAGAAATTCTGGAATTTATCATGCACAAACAGAAAACTTTTCCAGTTAAAGAAAGCGTTTTGTTTTATCTTAAAACTGTTTTACTTTTTTAATGAAACCTTCGTGTTCTTAAAACTTCCTGGGAATTATTCGAACATCTTCTTTCGAGAAACAAATTTAATTTAGATATAAAACAAATTTATATTGTTAAAACCCACGGGTTACAAAAAAAGCAGAAAAAATGAACAGGTCTGCATTGCCATGCTAAATTAATTTCGACGAAAAATAAAATTTTATTGTCCCTCGCATTCCATGCTAGAATGTTCTTTGATAATAAATGATAAATTTCCCGATGTTGGACGTTTTGTTAGTGGTCTGTACATTCTAGAAATGAGAGTGGACGTTTGTTATTCCAATTTCCTACTAGGAACACGAATATTCTCTTACAAAGCTTTGTGTGGTATGTAAATTAAAATGCCGTTTTTCGTTATGAAAATGGACAGTAATTCAAACTTCAAATTATTACTTAATCGTTTAGAAATAGTGGAAAAGCACTGATTATCTGTATTCAATAGAAATTAATAGTTTTAAATATTTCAAGTTATATTAAAGAAATAATGTTTTAAACATGCCGTTGGGTTTCATCCTTATTAATGTTCGTACATATCGGTTTCAATATAGTACTCTTGGGATATGTATCAGCCCTACTGGGATTTAGTATTACAAGTTAAACAGCGGATGGGTTTACTCCGTACCACACAGAATGATTTATACAGTGGGGTCCTTTTAATTTGAATTATGAAAATGTAACGATAACAAATTTTCGGAAAGTGCTGTATAGCCATTTAAATTGCACTGAACCTTTCAAAATAGTATTCGTAATTCTTCGGACATATCATATATGGAGAAAGTGATCACATCATCGTCTTTTTTTTAAATGGCAACGTAGCATTCTGCTGATATTATTTTTTGATAGCTCTAAGAATTCTCTTTCTAAATCGTAATCTAAAATCAAAATTTGACACTGAAAACTGAAATAGTTGGTAGATGTTAGGTAAAAATGAAATCATTAAAATAATTCGATATGATACCAACCAACCAAAGAATAGACAACAAAAAACTTGTAACAAAATTATTCCGCAAAGAAATGATAGAAAATACATTCCTTTAACAATCAACAGCAATCTAATCTTCAATCAAGACTGTAAAACTGTTCAGAATTAGCATACAAAGTTAACTTAAAAAAGGAGATTTCTCCTAAATGTGAGATCAAATCCGTAGATGTAAACGTAATTTTGGATATGTTGCCAGGCTTGACTACAAATTACTTCAGTTGTACATACTTCGAAGAAGAAACGTTAAAAATGTAGATTGGAAGTATTGTCAAATCACTGTCGATAAGTATAATTGCAACGAATTTACTTTGTTACCCATATCATATTAATTAGAAGCAAAATCCCACCGTTGCAGTATCGGTAGTCTTACCATTAACATTTAATTAGTAGGCTAGCACGTTTATACAACACGATCAATTTATTTTGTAACAACTCATGGTACTTCCTTAATGATAATCTCAGTTGCAGTACGAAAATCGCAGTGAACTGCGCATGACGTCATTACGAGACAAACGGTATTAGAGTGGCGTCTTTCCCAGTTGAAACGCAAGCAAAAAACACTTAAAATGATACTATAGATTTTCAGTGGTGTACCTTCACCAAATGAGGCCCGGGGCAAGACATTTTTGGAGGCCCCTATTCAAGCTTCACACAAACGCGCTTGCGTGTCTACGATCACACATCCAACCTACCAGTGTTTTAAAATTACAAGAAAATTTACAGTTTTTATAATATAAATAATACTTCACGGGAAAAATTTCATTGCTAAAATAACATTCACTCAGAGCAACTAGTGATTGAAGCCAAAGAAATAAACATATTTAAAGGATTTATTAACTTCAAATAAATTTTTTATTTGGGATAACTAACACATGGGCTGAAAAGTCCTAGGCCTAACAAAGAAAACACGGTTTTTTTTGTTCAAAATTAGCTTTATTCATCAACGTAATTTCCATCAAGAACAACGCAATCATTCCAGCGCCGCTCTAACAAAATTTTTTTCTTTGCCATATGCGGTCGTTTCTTTGCAATTTCGGCCTTCAAACGCTCCAATAACGCTATATAATATTCACTGTTGATGGTATTTCCCTTCTCAAGATAGTCGATGAATATTACACCACGCACATCCCAAAATACCGAGGCCATAACCTTTCCAGCCGATTTTTGTGCTTTCGGTCGCTTTGGACGAGGTTCACCAGTTGCTGTCCACTCAGATGACGATCGTTTTGATTCCGGAGTGAAGTGATGGATCCATGTTTCATCCATTGCCACATATCGACGCAAAGATTCCGGTTTGTTACGTTTAAACATGGCCAAACACTGCTCAGAAACATCAACACGTTCTTGTTTTTGGTGAACAGTGAGCAAACGCGGCACCCACTTTGAGCAGAGCTTTCTCATAGTCAA
The DNA here is from genome assembly GCA_011009095.1 of Ignelater luminosus. Taxonomy (NCBI): domain Eukaryota; kingdom Metazoa; phylum Arthropoda; class Insecta; order Coleoptera; family Elateridae; genus Ignelater; species Ignelater luminosus. Next base: position 24,486 of record VTPC01003440.1, on the reverse strand, counting down.
ATGCTCATGCAATATAAAGCCAACACGTTCTTTTGATATCTTTACGATGTCAGCTAACTCACGCAACTTCACTTTTCGATCATTCAAAACGATTTTGTGGATTTTGTGGATTTTTGTGATGTTTTCTGGTGTTACCGCCTCATTTGGACGTCTACTGCGTTCTGCATTATCGGTGTCTCTACGACCACGTTTGAAGTCAGCAAGCCAACGTTTTATTGTTGTTTCTGATGGAGCGGAGTCCCCACAACACTTTTCAAGCCATTGCTTCGCTTGAACGGTATTTTTTCCCATCAAGAATCAGTGTAAAATTAAAACACGATATTGTTTTTCATCCATTGTTTTGAAAATAACAAAAGTAGCGTCACTCTTAGCACAATAACTCACAAAATAATGAATAGAATATCATGAAATTTTAACAGCAGTCTTTTGAAGGTTAGTACTACCTGAAAAAGCGGTGAATGCAATAGAACTAGCGCCATCTATTTGTTAGGCCTGGGACTTTTCAGCCCATGTGTTAAATACTTATTTATTTATATACATGCTATGTATGTATTTTATTAAAATAGTTCATTAAAAAAAAGGATTTAAGTTACAGTTCAAATCCCACATTTGTGAGTTATTTTATTATATTTATTCTATTCTGACAATTAATTTAGTATGTAATTGATAATTTCAATTTCAATTTCAATTTCAAATAAAGAATTTAGTTGCTACGAATAAATTATAATATTTGGCGCAAATGCAAGAAAATTCTTTATTTACAACAAAGCAACTTTATTTGGTTCTATTAAATTATTTCTCTGAGTGTCCTCACATGCTGAAACAGCATGGATCTAATGTTAAGATTTATATGTCAACTTCAACATATCAAATCGACTGCCAGTCTACTGGTACAAGACGAATTTTAGCTGATTTAGCAACGATGAAATTTTCATGCACATAATAATTGTACAAGATTTTTTTTATTTAGTGCAACTGAAAACGAATAGTTGTTACATTTAACAATACATATATTTAAAAATATGAAAGAACATCTAAATTAATAAATAAAAAAAAGAATTCTCCAAATTGGAGTATATTAATATAAATTAATTAATAAAAAAGAATTCTCCAAGCAGTTTTAAATGTGACAACTGTATAAGGTACCTCTAGACAGATCTGTTTCGATTTTATTCTGGTCTCATCATTAGAGGATAACGTTTTACAATTCTCACATGCTTCATACCGCCTTATACGTAGGTTATACAATTTTCCCATTTAAAACTGTTTGGAAAATTCTTTTTTATTTATTAATTTATATTAATATACTTCAATTTGGATGGGGTTTATTTAATTATACATATACATGTATTTTAAATGTTATGTGTGTTAAATATGGCTAGATGGCTACGTTGACCCTTGCACCTTGTGTGCTTGCTGGTGACGATTATTAGATGTCGCCACTAAAGCTTCATGCTATGCATGGCATTATTCTAGCTCTATATATAGGGCAGTATAAAGTATGTGAGGATTGTAAAACGTTATCCTACTGATGAGACCAGAATAAGGTCGAAACAGATTTGTCTAAAGGTACGTTATACAATTGTCACATTTAAAACTGCTTAGAGAATTCTTTTTTATTAATTAATTCATATTAATATACTCCAATTTGGATGGGGTCTATTTAATTATACATATACAGGTATTTTAAGTGTTATGTCGTCGTTTACAATGTAAAATGCCGCCGTAGGCGGCCGGCTCGTTAGAGGAATTAACCTCTCTTAAGCCTGGTAGCGGTTGTTTGTTGGATGGAACTTTCATTGATTCGCGTCTTTTAACTGGTTGGCTCGTCTTGATGGTGTCTAGCGGCCGGCTTCCGTGTTGGTGGATGTTGATGTCCCGAGCCAGATGGGAGCAGGTGATGTTGGTAGAAAATTGGGAATTAGGAATAAGGAATGAAGGATAAGGGTTAAGAACGGTTGTTTTCAGAATCACACCCCCCGCGGCGTGGTCCGCGGGGGGGGGAAGAGAGGAATAGGGATGGGTTGGGTTGGTTGGCGGGAAAGGTTTGGCGCGTGCGTTGTAACGGACGGGCTGCGAATTTCCGGGAACGGTGAATTGGGTGCCTTGAGGAACCTCGGGCTCAAGGACTTGGGTGGGAAGGGAAGTTGGTTATCGTGGCCCCGGTAGCTACCCGGGGCCGTTCGGAAGAGGCTGAGAAGAGTGTGGTGGTGATGACCGGGCATACGCACCCCTAAGCAGGCACCGGGTTGGTAGTGGAGCGGCCGTTGATCCGTCTGCTGCAACGAGGTTGGAAGGAAGTTGGCGGTCGCGGCCCTCGAGCGCCCCAGTTCTTGAGAACCGACGGTCGAGTGGAGTGATGCAGCAGTACAACCTCAAGTCGTCCCGTTGGAGGTGGAATGGACCAGGCCTGTGCCCCCCCAAACACAGACTTTGGAGGGTAGGGTAGGATGGGGGTTCCCGTACTATTCGACGCCGATGCACTACACACGCACTGGAGACCGAGTCGACTGCCTCGCTTCGCACTCGAGGCCGGACTGTGCGCGCCGCGCGAAATGTTATGTGTGATGAAAGAACATATTTAAAACTATTAAAAAAAATTACATTCGTTAAACTGACATGACAATATTTTCATGATATTGTTAACTTATTCAAAATTCTTCCTCCTAACTTTTACATCTGCGAATTTTCTGATTGTATCAGCAAAGTCTAATTTCTTTGCAACCCCCCGTTCTATTGAAAGAATAGCCAAACCGTTGAGCCTTGTTTGACCCATCGTAGATCGCGAGTAAGATTTAATTAATTTTAGTTTCAAAAAGCTCCTTTCATTCGAAGCCACCGATACACCAACTGTTAAATATAATTTTAGGCCCAAGCAAATGTTTGGTACGGACTCGGTAAAGTCCATTGCCACTGTAAATTCAATCATTTTGAGTGCGGTCCACTTCATTGCCTCTTCTGTTGCGATCTCCGCTGCTTTTATATGCCGTCTTAATCTCTTAATTTCGGGCAGAATCTCTTCTTTTTCAAAGTCGTCGTACATATTGCTAAATTTTAAAATAAGGCTAGAAAGTTGTAAATCACTAGCACCTATTAAGTTCAATGCCTGAATAATGCTGAATTTCTCAAAAACGCTCTCATTTGATTCCATTCTTGTAGTCAGCTCCTGATACAATTTGTCTATACATTCATTTATGCATCTTTTTAATTCCTGTTCTAAAGGTAATCCTTCATCTCTTGCTTTTTCTCCAGGCATAACTTTCTTGAACCTTCTTCATCCTCTTCTTTCAATAGATATTCCCATTTCTTCACATGTTCTGTTTGCAAACTTTAATGCTTTATCTACCAATTCATCACGGCTTTCTTCTAAAAAAATCTTCAAGCTTCTTAGTTTCTGTACAATCTTCTCTAAACCTATACCTTCTGTTTGTAAATATTCTTGAGTATAATTTACTTCTTCTACGATGTTCGACCACAAGTGAAGGATTCCGAGAAATTTATAATCACATATGTCTCTGCTCAAAATTTCAGTTGATTCTCTTGTATTAACATATTCTGTTTGATCGCTTAACCTCTCAACAGCTTGCACCACTTCGTCAAAATGTTTCATTACTGGTTTCACGGCATGATGCTGAGCACTCCATTTAGTTCCAGGCAATTTTTTACTGACACTCCAACAACTTGCTTAAGAATATCCCATCTATGAGCTGATGATGAAAAGAAAGTGTAAACACTTTTCAATGTTCCAAAAAAACGTCACACAATTGGGATTTATTCCAAAAGCATGAACACCACATAAATTTAGAGAATGATTTGCGCAAGGTACAAACAAAACCTTACTATTTAACTTATGAATTCTTGCCCGTACACCTGAATGGAAGCCTGCCATGGTGGGTTCATTATGATAACCCTGACATCTAAAAAATTGTATGTCTAATCCATCAGTGTAGAGAACTTTTAAAATATCTTCAGTTATGTCACCAAAAAGCAATTTTAAAGGTGGAACTAGAAAGAAAGTAAATGTTGGACATCAGATGTTGAACAGATATTATTGCTCTTTTACAAGAATGAGAGTTCCTTCTAGTAAGACACCGACAATGTGCAATAAATACCGACGAACTTTACAACAGAGGTATACTTACTTCCGGTAAATTGCAATAAACCGACTTCGTGACTACATAATAGAGATTTTAGTTGAAAGTGAAAAGTAAAATTACTGGGCAGTGAAAATTTCGCTTACTAGGACTTTTCTAATTATATGACTATTTTTATTTCATATCTGTAAACGACTGTGGGGCCCCCAAATCCTTGTGGCCCGCCCGCACTGCGAGCTTTTGCGTCCACTATTTAAAACACTGGTTGTCCGCAAGTAATTAAAAAACGCAAAATGAATATGTTTTTTCTAATGTTAATAATGTCGCACAAATTGTTAAACGACGAAAAAGATTTTAGACAATAAATATATATAATGTTAAAAAACTAGGAATCCTATTGTCAGGAATGCACTTAGTTCAATAGACAAAAATTAAAATACGAAAACTTCGTTCTGAAGCCTAGGCCCAAGCATAGGAGGTCAAACTATTGGAACTTGAGTTTTATTTGATGATAAGCTTAGCTATTTTTTATATTACTGTTATACACACGTTCTACAGTAAATTTAAGTTCAGATTCACTTTTTTATTGAAAAACAATGCGATTAGATTAAATTTAATCTAATCTAATCTAATCAATACTGCACCGGACCGAAATAATTTTTGTACTGCACCAAACCGAGTCGATTTCCGTACTGCACCGGACGGGCTACATTTTCGTACTGATCCGGACAGGACTTCTTTTTCGTACTACATCAGACGGTGTCTAACTTCCTTTTAATTAGCTTACTGATATGAAATTATCGGATTTCAATTATTAAGTATAAACATCATTGTCGTTCGTACATATTTACACAGTGGCATTCCTGGAGTTGGGGAAGGGGCGGTCCGCCCCGGGCTTTTTCTAGTTTTTAATACAAAGTAAAAAATTGATTTCCTTAAAAACATACATCATTCATTACAAAGAGCATACAATTTTAGGTCGTAATTTTACAAAATTTTGTTTTATTTATGGTTGACTTTTCGGTCATACGTTTATTTAGAATTTAATTTTGAAATAAAGTTTACATCTGAAAAACAATTCTAACACTGTCTACCAGTTTTAAAAGTTTTTGAATGTACTGTTGACATATACATATTTTATTTTGATTGAAATTATTAAAAATTATACCCAACTCCTTGAATTTTAATAAAAATTCTGGTGTAGGTTTCATTAAACCACCTTCAGACAGATGATTAATCAGTGTATATGCATCAGAAGAATCGAGCAAATATCCCAGTTTTTCTTTGTATCGTAATTTAAAGACCACATATCTTGCTAAATTTTCTATACCATTTCATTGAAGATCTGTGAATTCACTTGTAATGGCAGAATCGGTTTCATTTACGGCAATCTTCAGTGGTTTTAATATTCTGCTGCTCGTTGACTGTACAGCTTCTTTTTCTAAGTCTGCTCCTGAAAAATTATTTGAGGCCTCGACAGACTGCAGTTCTGGTAAAATAATGTTTGGAGTGTCTAATGTTTATTCCACATTAGAGGCATTTGATAAAACTTCATCATTTCTCCCCATAACATAATTTCTTAGTCGATATTTAAATTGAAGGGCACTAGGATGATCGTATAGTCCTTCCAGAATGTCCTGGTTCAAATGATGCGCTAATATATATTTAATGTTAAAATCGTTTTTTAAAGTTGCAAACAGATGTTTCAAAAAATACAACTAATAATAATACCTTTTTGAAAAGGTAACAGAACCCTTGAATTGGTTTTCCCCATTGATTGCATTAGGTTAATCATATCATATATAATTTTATCTTGCTCTTCAATAACCACGCCGTAAGCTTTAATGCGATTCTGTGAATCGCTTTCACATATCCTCGAATTAAAAACATCAAACCAGTCGTTGACCAGTTTTAAGAGCTGTGACCATTCTACCTAGTTGTTATTTGCATTATACAGTTTGTCCACATTTTGATGCTCACTATTGGGATCTCGGAAATTGTAAGAGATACGTAGTCGGTTAAATTAGAAAGGTTTTGGCTGTTTTAGAAATCAGTTTACTTATGCTTTTGTTTTTTCATAAAAGTTCACGGTTTACTAGATATTTGCTAAAAACGAAATTATCTTATTTTTTTAAAAAGTGAAATATCTCAGGAACGAGCAAAAATATAAAAGAACCTCAAAAAGGGCGTGTTAGAGAATTTACTCTGAAACACAAAAAAATTATTTTCGCAATTGTTTTTTGTTTTACTTCGGCGGTGAAACGTAAATCCAAATTTTTCTAATGGAACGCCTACTTGATTTCCATATTACTGAACAGCACGCCTCAAATGCGTTTGACATAGCTATTCTTTTATTTTACCGAGTTATGAAGTTAAAATCATTTTTCATCATAGTGTGCAATGACACCTAACACACATAGTCGTGGATTTTCATCAGATAAATTCATTTGTTATGCAAAAATTGCTAAAACAAAATAAATACGCTTTTATGGGGCATTAGCTGCTTATTTGATGCTATCTGTGAATGATCAGTAAAGTATCTTAAAAGCGTTTTGTTTTAGCAATTTTACATAATATAATTCATCTGACAAAAATCAATGATTTTCATATGTTTAAAACCATGCACACTAAGTGGAAAATACTTTTTATTAAAAATAAAAATTTTTTTAGCCGTGAACTTTTTTGAAAGAACAAAAGCATAAGTAAACTGATCTCCAAAATAGTCAGAACTTTTCTAATTTAACCGACTTCGTATCACTTACAATTTCCGAGATTCCAATAGTGCGCATCGAAATGTGGACACATTGTATAAATCAAGCAGGCCCATACGTAAAATAGCTCTTGAAATTGCATGTGAGAATAATTTGGCTGCTAGTTTTACTTTTTATCTTTCTGGACCAGTAACGCTAAAAAAATTCTCATTTACTCTATGTGCTATATTTATTTCGTTATTGTTTTGTTTGTTCGTTGCCTTCAGAAGTTCAACAACAGGTTTAGATGTTACCATTTTTCCATTAATAATAAACCTGCATCACTGAAATGATTTCTGATCAGTTTAATCATATGTGACGTGTCAGTAAATGCATAAATATTTTTGTCACCGGATTTAATTATCTGTAGAAACATTGAGGTCTGACCACAGGCTTCTATTTCCACCACCAAGGTTGCAATTTATAGCGTAGACTGGAAATTCAATGTTTTATAAAGCCCTGATGATTTCAAACAATAATTCTTTTATAAGTATACAGTCAAAATTATAAAACAGGCTGCTTCTACGATCTGCATATACTTCGAGCTATGACAAACTGCGCCAACTGTGATGGACCCAAAGTTCTATTTCCTTTGTTGTCGTACTCAAAGCTGCGCTGCATTTTCATTTCATGAAACAACAAACTGCATGCTTTTTCCATGTTTATTTGTTGTTTATTAGGTCTAACACAGAATTCAGAATACCTAAAAACAAAAACCGTCCGTAATAGAAGTTAACGTATCATTTACTTGATAAATCTGATTACATATATGAAATACAGTGTGTCCAAGATAAAATGGGGTCCATGGGGATATTGGAGACGGCAATAGATACAAGATCGTTCAAATGAGGAAAAAGTTGCACATTTACATGCTCATTAACAATCCGGATTTACATTTTCAATAATTAATCCCGTTACTGAAATACAGGATAAAAACGAAAAATGTGCGTTTTCTAAAAACCTCTATATTTTATTTATTGTAAGAGATACATTTACCAAATATTCTAGGCCTACTAAGTTTTACGTAATCGTATCGAACTTTTGTTTTTCTTATGGACGCTATATTGGATGTTTACATTTTTGAAATCGTCATAAAAAGAGCTTTTCAAACAAGTACAGCATCACTATGTTCGGTAGAAAAAATGATTACAAATAGCGACATTGCAATTTGACCGAAGTAGGCGTTGATTTTAAAGATGACGAAGATTTGTGAAAATGTGTTAATGAATATCCAAGCGATGACACCATACTGTTTTTCTAAATTTAATTTAATGGTTGACATTCTATTGTTTCACATATTTTGAAGTGTATCACTAGTAAAGAAGTGTGGACCACTTTGTAAACGGCCTTTGAGGATAAAGGACTAAATAGAAGATTGATGATTTTAAGAAAGGCTTGCTCAATCAGATTCACAAAGAATAAAACTATGGAAGACTGTAAATAATATATTAAGTTTTTCTGAACAATTGTCAGCTACTGGGAAACCTTTAGATGATGATTTCCTTGGTGCTATAATGTTGCAAGGCCTTTCTGAGAAATATGAACCCATGATTATGGCATTAGAGTTATTCGATCAAAACATAACAAGTGATCTTGTTAAAGGTAAATTACTTCAAGACAGCAAATGGGGTAGAGATATCAGTAACAATGTTTAGGCCCACTTTTACAATCGTTGGATAATTTTATCAAATGTATTATTGCCATGGATACAACTGTTATTTGTCATTTTCACAATTGTTTCCATGGCAATAATACTAATGACTAGACATAGTCATAATAAATACAATTATAACAATTATAACAACACAAGATCAAACTACAACAATTATAATAGAAATAAAGTGAAATGTTTTGATTGCAATTCCTTTGGCCATACATATTAATACTGTCCCAATAAATTCAGTAATATTACTTTGCAATCGTACAATAAAAATGAAGGTAACAAATATTCCTATACCAAGTTAAATTTTAAACAATTTGATAATGATCATAAAAAAAAGTCAGTACTCCTAGCTCTTTTAGGAACTAGTACAATGGATAAATGAATGATAGCTCTATTCATTTCAGTTGCAGTAAAGAATGAATAACTGACTTTACAACAGATAAAAGTCAAGAAATCACTTTAGCAGATGGAAGACAATTAGAAGTAAAAGATCAGGTAATGTTTCCATCACATCTGAGAATGTGAACAAAATATCAAATATTGTTTACATACCTGAGTTATCGACCAATTTGTTATCAGTCAGAAAAATAACTGAACAAGGCATTAGTATAATGTTCAAAAATAATAAATGCCACGTTTATAAGAAATGCAAGCTGTATGATGAATCATTGACATCAGCTCCCAATAGAAATCGGATCTACTATCTTGATGTTGAAGAAGAAAATTTCAATGTCACTAAAGATGAAAATTTTAATGTCACTGAGGAAAAGGTGTATATTTCTGCATTGTGCAAAAAAGAAGATCAAAATGCTTTGGCGTAGGCATCTAGGACATCTCAATAAATTGAATACGTATTTGTTAAATAGTAAATTAGGAGAAGGCATAATTTTGAAGATAATATGTCAAGTTGTGTATCATGTACTGGGGAGAAAACTGTTCAATTACCTTTTACAAAATCGACAAAAAAGGCCAAGGAAAAATTAAATCTACTATACATGGATGTTAATGAACCCTTACGAGTCCCTTCTCTGAGTGGGATGAGACACGAGTTAACGGTTCCACAGACCCCACAACAAAATGGCGTCGCTGAACGATAAAATAGGACTATCACGTAAAAGGTCAGGTGCATGATGTCTGACACTGACTATGACGAAAGATTATGGGCAGAGGCTGCCAACACAGCAGTGTACTTAATAAATCGATCTCCAAGTGTTAAGAAGATACCAGGTAAAACATCTGAGGAATTATGGATAGAAGAAAGAGTAAATTTACAAAACTTAAGAGTTTTTGGCTGTTTAGCATACGTAAGAGTACCTAAAGAGAAGCGAAATGAATTTTCCATTTTTGTTGGTTATTGCGAAGATAGTAAAGCGTATTTCTAGAATTCAGTAAAACTTTTTTATGTTCAGGTAAAGATACAGAAAACTGTTTTTTTGTGATTACTACTTTAGAAAGTGCAGAAGATTTTGAAGATATTCCCAATACCACACCTCAACTGGCTTTGGTGCAAGAAGGGAAAGATGAAAGAAGATATCTTGTGCGAAATAGAATTGTTTCAAAGAATCTTGAAAATTACCACCTTTACCAAGTAAACTAAAAATGAAGAAAAAATGTGGCCAGCTTTCTGAGTTAATGATGCATTAGCCAATAATGATTATGTCCAATATCGGTTAGTGATTGGGAGTAGAAATTTTTAAAACACGCTATTCTCAGTATGATAAAGTAAATATTAGCCCGTGATGTCAGAGGCCGGGCTAATCAGAATGCACATGTAATACTGCTCTTATTTATCGTACGGTATTGCCGCGTTATTTAATTAGCGTTTAAGTTAGGAATCTATGAATAATCGATGCCATTGACATTTAAGGTTAGATTTCATAAATGGTTCTAGCGATGTGGCAACGATGAAACTGTGCGATTAGTTACGGAATTGGGCCACTTTCAAATCTATTTCCAACTTTAACTTTTTTTTAAATTTAAGAATCAATGGAAAACTAATGAATATTCACAATAATGACTTGTAATAGGCTTTAACATCTGATGATAATTATGCAAGATTTGACTTAGTGAAACTACGCCCCCTCCCAAACGTAAGTACCAACAGGTACCGTAACTAGGAAATTATTTTAAAACAAAAATTGAAGTATCCTTTAGAAATCAGTTTGATTTATTAAAAATAATTATAAAAATTTCTTAATACTTTTATAGCATTCTGTAAGTGATTTGTCTTGTAAAAGATGCTTCTACAGCATTTTCTGGAGTACTACATGCATTAACAAAACTATAATTATAAAATCACCATTCCACTCAATTATAACCTCAAATTTATTAGCTCGGCATGTTTCTATATTAGCATATCATTTTCAGAGGCATAACTAAACAAATTTTTATAATTTTCATTCTTCATTCACTTCTTGCAGTAACGGCAATTTTATTAGGTCAATCTGCTCATTCGTTAAAAGTTATTTAAATATCAAGGACGGTAAGCGCATTTTACCGGTCGAGTATGACAAGTTGGGAAGCCGAGACGTACTCGAGCCCGGTGAGCCACTCTTAACACCCGTAATGTTTTTTATATTTTTTTGCACAATCGAGAACAATGTTAAAATTAATTAATTACTTAATTAAAATTTGAAATTTTGAAGTTAGAATTTTGTAAATAGAAACAAAAGCAACATTTTGTAACTGTCACTTTTTGTTCCCGTTACATGTGTGCTATTGATTCCGTTCTGTCGGTGTGATCTCGTATTTTTTTGTAGTTTTCTCTTGTTGAAGAGGTTTTTGTACTAGTTGTGCGTTCGCACAGATGAGTTGATTATTTTTTGTAGCTTCTTTAATTTTGCAATCAATTTAGAGTGGACGAACTTTTCTATTATATTTATTATAGAAAGTGGAACCCAGGGTATAATTCTTCCAACATTTAATTTATTTTACTTTTGCAGTATTTCGAACTATAATAGCTGTTGCTTGAATTCTGGTTAATTTACTTCAATTAAAATCTAGTTAGCAAATTTGGTAAGGGTTGGGTTTTTCTTGGTAGTATTTAGTAATTGTAATTTAGATTTCTCCTTTAATGTTTCAACTTTCTCTATGTTTTGTGTATGATATTTTGGAAAAGTGGTCAGGTGTATGTTATTTCTTACTTGTCCATTTCTCTAAAGATAGCCCATATGTGGTTGATCTTTAGTTGTTGGTTTAACCAAAATGAATTGAAGTTGAGATTGCTATACCGGCTCATTTGTAAGCTTATTTGAATTCATTTAACTTTAAATTTTAATTTACAATTATGTTCTCGTGAGATGTGAGATTTTATCGTTTGTTACCGTAATATTGCTGCTTGATCATGTTTTTGATTATCAGAATCTTTATCTCTAAGTTTTCTGTTGTTTATTTCAATTTATTTATTTGTTCCCAGAAGTGGGAAAATTTCTAAAATTCGTGATAAGCCTCACCCACACGAGAGTAAGTGTGGTTGTGGTTTTGTTTTATTGAGATTCTCTTTGCACCTCGTGACCTCCACTGCAAGTAGCTCTTATCCGTAAAAGAGTTTTGTTCCGTTCTACTCCCGATTATACCACCGGTTTAGAAATTTTGTCCTCGCTCCAAATGAGAACTCCTGGTCAATTCGTAAAGAATGGCGTGCCTGTATAATATGGTGTACATCTTAACAGCCAGTTGTACTTTATCAACATTGCCGTCAATCAATTGAAATTTATTTACAATTTATTTACTTGTGTTCTATTGCATGTATAACTCCTTTACCCTTGCTCAAGGGCACCCACTGACATTTAGCCGGCCTAAGACCAATAGCGTCTTAATTAGACTAGAGTTCATTATGTAACGTAAGGTTACGTTACAATTTTAGTTTTGTGTTTTGACCTGTTTTTATAGAAAGAGTGTATGTCAATAAACTTTGAATTTGTGTCTTCTTACCCTTTGGCTCTTTCTTTTCTACTCTTCCTCGCACACTAACTTATTCTCTCTCTTCTTATTGCTTCCTTTCATGTTTCTTTTTTTTTCTTTTCGCTATATTCTCTTTTTCTTTTTCAATAGTGCTACGCCGCGAATGAGCTGTACGGGCAGCGCATTAATCCAATAATGAAGCGTTACACAGTAAATGTAGAACATACACTATTAAAGCATAGAAAGTAATTAGGAATATTCGATTCCAATAAGCTGACATAAATTACGAATTTATAACTTAATTTTTACTTACCGCACATGGGCTTTCTGTGCGATTTATCTGTTTGAAGCCTTTAGTAACCAAAGCTTGCGTTGCAAACATAACTTTCTGCCTTGGAAACAGGATCAGTAAACATACGTAAATACTCGAACGTGTTTATATTTGTATATTTTGAACGCTTTGGAAAAATATAAAAATGTAATGTGATGTGTAAAATGCATATTATGATTATCGTAAAACTAAACGTTTTGATTTACTTATTAATTTTCCCAGTTTTAAAAAATGGAAAATAAAAAGCAACAACATGTAGAGATGCAGTATTCTTTTCTCTACAAAAAAACCTCTGTACACTTTGCTCTAAGATAATTAGGAAAGCAAGTAATTGGACATTAGAAATTTACTATTGAAATTCTACACCCGCTGTAATCAACTAATGCGCTGCTTCAAATCTGACATTCAAAACTGAATTAGACTGAAACTGGAACGGTTTAAAATAATTTTGAAGATAATATCTAATTGTTCATCCCTAAAGTAAAATTATTTTAACATCCCTACCCACTTATGATTATTATGATGTCTAATCCAATTTAATTTTAAATCACTTTAAATTGTTTTATTATTTAATCTCAGTTAAC
>VTPC01003438.1:0-15136 GCA_011009095.1 Ignelater luminosus | reverse complement strand
ACTGGTCGGTACAGATTTTCAATCTTCGATGCCACTTCTTTGACTTTTACATTTTTCACATCACCTTCTAGCATATCTGATTCCGAATCTTGTCTCACTAGTTCTTGTCTTTGGATCTTGTTAACCGTTATTACAGTGCCAGTTTTCTGCTTGTTCGGGCAGTGTTTTGCCAAATGGTCCTTACACAGAAAACATACCTTCACTTCTTTGTTTTTGCATTCTGATTTGTAATGCCCTTTCTCTTCACATTTATAACAGGTTCTCTCTGCTTTTGATAGTACACCTTTCCCTCCTTCGATTTTCTTTTCTGTAGTTTCTTTCCTAGTAGTTCTCATTACATTTTCATTGACTCGAGTGAATTCCACTATATCATGCAATAATTGATCTGCATCTTCATGATTTTTAGCTAGTAATCCTTGTACAATGTACTTATTAGTTAAGCCAACCAAAATCTGTTTTTTTTGTCTCCGGGAAATTCAAATTTAATGCTTTACACAATCCATATTTGTCATGAAAATAAATAGAAAGTGACTCACCACTCCTTTGAATTCTTTTTACCATTCTGTTCCACTTATCAGTGAGACTAGCTTCCATACGAAAAGTCTTTTCAAATCTGTCCTTAAAATTTTCCCATGTATTTAATTCAGGAAAGTTTGAGTTGTACCAGCTTTTTGCAGCACCTATAAGATGGGTTTTAGCAGACTCTAAAATGAATTCTGGTGGCCACGAGTGTAACGTTGCTGAAGACACCAGTTTCTCAAGCCAAACTTTAGCAGCTGTCGGTCCTTTCTCTATTTCACCATCATAATTTTCAATGCTTTTAGACAAATCTGGCATTATGTGGAATTTCTCTGTATCATTTTTAGTTTTAATAACTTCAAAAACCATTCTCTCTGTGGAAATTCTATTATTTTCCATTGTCTTCATCATATCAGCTAACAGCTTCATCACATTTAAATTTTTAGTACCTTCAGTCCCTCGGACTTCCTCGCTTCTATCAAATTCACTAGGTCCATTCATGTTGTCGGTCTCCTGCACTCTGTTTTTCTGCATCGAAAATCACTCTGGCTATAACACCGCCCTTCAGTGTTCGATCACACTCAAAACTGCCTTGTAAACCGCCACAAATTCGATCACCTAGCACGTACTTCGCATACACGACCGCGAAAGAAAAAAAACCGTCAACATACCTACAGATCGCCGATTACGGTCATTCTTCACAAAATTCGTATAGATCCCACTTCTGAAATATTATCACTACTAGTTTTATTATTCAATTCATGCACAAACTACAAAAACAATATACATCAATATTATTGATCTTGAAAATGTTCATGAACGATTATCAACGTTTTACATGTTGACACTTCCCTCTACTTCCACTTCATTGTTCAGTATCTATATTAGGTGGTTTTGTCGCTAGGCAAAAGGAGCAAACACAATTTATTTATTGCACGCTTCACTTCACCAGTGGCACACTTCACTGCCACTACACAAACTTTATCGGTTCCTGGATGAACTAGAAGTATCCGCCATTAGCCTGGAGGTAGATGACCTTTTTTAAGCAGAACCATGTTCCTAACATGAACAGGATAAGTACAAGTTTTCCACTTCGTTCGTTGTTGCAATGTGTGAAAATATTCTTGATGCCATTTGTTACAGAACTGCATAATTAATCCTGCTGCTAACTCATAACGTGCAAGTCGGGAAATGAGCGTATCTGTTACATTTGGATCAGGTATTGCAACGAAGGAACGGCCAATCGGAAAATGACCAAGAATTAGGATTTCCAAATTATTTGGATCGTTATTGAAATGAGTTAGTGGACGTGAATTAAGCAACTATTAAATTTGTGTAAGTATTGTATTAAATATTTCATAAATAAGAGGAACGTTTGATAGAACTCTCTTTAGATGAAACTTGACATTTTTAATGCCACCTACCCATAAATCTTCGAAGGTAGGAGAGTGTGCGTGTATAAAATGCCACTTGATGCCTTCTACTCCAACGACATCCTGGATATTTTTGTAATTAATTTTTGAAAAGTCATACACAGGTATTAGTTCTTTGTTAGCACCAACAAAATTGGTAGCGTTATTGCTGTACAAACTTAAAGGTTTTCATCTTCTAGCGATAAATCTTTTCAGTACTAGTAAAAATGATTTTGTTGTTAAGTCTGTTAAAAGTTCCAAATGTATACATTTAATAGAGAAATAAATAAATAAACATATAGCATTTGATAGTTTTATTTACCCTTCCAATGTTTCTCTTTGAGAGATATGGACCGACGGCGTAGTCGATGCCTGTTAAATGAATTCGCAGGTAAGTTTCCCATTTGTTGATTAGTAATAGGTTTTTCATTTAAACGTCGACAAATGTGACAATATTTGACCACTTTTTTGGCTATGTCTTTACCACGTGTTGGCCATTAAGACACAATAATACCCACTAAACTGTTTATTAAATTACAAACTAAATAACATTATGTACAATATTATAAGAGATACATATTAACCAACCATGTGTTCTTACTATTCGGTTCGACTTCAGGGGCAAGAGAGGGAGTCGTCGTCCTGGTGGGGTGTATTTATACAGTCGCTGGCCCTCTCTCCAGCATCCCTTGAACTCGTGTATAGTACAGTCCCTACAGTACTCTCCTCCTTAGTGAGAAGGTCGAACGATAAGAATATTATGGTATTGTAGTATACAAGACATGCATAATGAAGTGAATAGGTACAGATAAAGTATATATACATACATATACCGGGTCATATAATACAAAGAACAAATTGTTAATCATAATTGACTTGTACTAAATCTACATACTTCTTTGGAAAACAAACTGTACGACCAGTGCAGGTTTTCACCTGGGGCTGTTGGTAATGGTGAGTCTGTAGCCTCCATTAAGCTGGTTTCAGTCAATCAATGGAAATATTTTCGGATTTGCTCTAAATATCTAACTTGTAGTACTTTTCGGCTCGCTGTAAGACTTTGTATGGGAAGTTGTAACGGAAGTTAGAGGGGTTTCTTGACTGTGTCTACCCGAACAAACACGTGGAATGGGGCACGCAGATCTTTATTGTACCATGATGTTGGGGACGCCGCGCCGCATGCTTTTCATGATGGTTTTTAGTCTGGTGACATAACCAAGATCGGGTTGCGCATTGGAAGCTGCAGGTTGCTCGATGAGATTTGTCAGTAAGCAAAGGGTTACATCATGCACTAATTCGGCTGCTGTTGCGCTAATATTTTCTTTCACTGTGGTTCGGATACCCAACAAAACTAGTCCAGGTCGTGTTGTGACATCTCGATGCTGCCTTCAGTTGTCGGTGAAATCTTTCAACTAGACCGTTGCTCTAAGGATGGTAGACCGATGTGCTGTTTCGCTGTATGTCGATGTCGGTGAGCTTGGTTACGTGTTCGAATAGTGCCGATTCGAATTGACGACCTCTGTCTGTTGTCAGGATACTAGGTACTCCAAATCGTGCTACCCAGTGGTCGCAAAATGCTTGTGCACAAGTCTTTGCTGTGATGTCTGGAATTGGTGTTGCCTCCGGCCATCTGCTGAACCGATCCATTAGTGTAAGAATGTATTGTTTACCTGCGGACGGTGACAATGGTCTAACAATGTCCATGTACATGTGGGCAAATCAAGCGTCGGGAGTCGTGAAAGTGCCAAGCGGGACTCTTGTGTGGCGGTTGAACTTTGCTTGCTGACATGAAAAGCAGGAACGGGCCCACGTAGTAACGTGTCTGTTCATGTCTGGTCAGAAGTACTTCTTGCTGACGAGTTTGACTGTGCTTCAAATCCCTGGGTGTGACAGGTTATGTGTTCGTTTGAGTACATATTAGCCGAAACCTAGTGGTATATATATTCGGCTGGTGCCCGTCAAGGTTTCACACTATACGTTGGCAACGTAGAGAAAATCTGGTGACTTCTGGAATTTGAATTTTGATCGTGCAAAAATTGCCGAAGCTTAGGGTCAGTGTCTTGTGCATCTTGTAATGCTTTCGGATTGAACTCTATCTGCTGTATATTGCTACTTGGGATAGATGATCTGCAATGGAATTTTCTGTGTCCCGTACATAACGAATCTCTGTAGTGAATTGCGATATAAAATCCAGTGGGCGGCATTTATCAGGTTTTTGGAGGATGGCAAACGTGAGTGGGCGATGGTCCGTGAAAATGGTGAGGTCCCGGTCTTCTAAGAAATGCCTGAAATGCCGGATTCCATCGTAAACAGCTAGTAGTTCTCTGTCGTAGGTGCTGTGTTTCCTTTCAGTGTTGGTCAGCTTCCTTGAAAAGAACGAGATTGATTGACATTTGCTTCCTGCACCTTGTTGCAACACTCCTCCAATAGCTGTTTCGGAAACATCTACTGCGAGGCTGATTTTGGCAGTTGTATCTGGGAATGTCAGGATTGCTGTATTGGCTAGTTCGCTCTTGCACCTTTTAAATGCTTTGTAAGTCGTGTCATTCCAGCTAATTTTTGCGTTTTTTTTTGCAATTCCTTCAAGAAGATCGGTAAGAGGGTATTGGATAATAGCTGCAGCGGTAGTAGTTGATCATACCCAAGAAAGCCTGAAGTTGCTTAATTGTTTCTGGAAGGAAATAGTCTTGGACAGCTTTTACCTTTTCTGGCAGGGGTTCCAGACCATTTTGTGATATTTTCACCCCCAGGAAGGTTAATACGCTTGCACCGAAGATGCACTTTTTTCGATTGACGATGATCTCATACTGGTTAAGTAGCTTCCAGACGATTTCCAGGTGTTTTGCACGCTCATCTTCCGATGCCGCGACGAAAAGGATGTCGTCTATGTAAACATAAACAAAGTCCAGCCCGCGGAATATTTGATTTAAGAATCGTTGAAACATTTGTGCTGCATTCCTCAAGCCAAAAGGCATGCGAGTAAATTCGAATAACCCAAATGGTGTGGTGATCGCTGTTTTATGATGATTGTCTGGATGCACTGGTATCTTTAACTAAATCTATGCTAGAAAATACCGTTTTGCCCACTAAATTCTGTGCAAAATCTTGGATGTGCGTAATAGGGTAGCGGTCAGGTACTGTAACCGCGTTTAGACTGCAATAATCACAGCATGACCTCCAGCTGTTGTCGGATTTTAATACGATATGTAACGGGCTGGCCCAAGGAAATGACCAAGGGCGGATGATACCAAAATCTGGCATCTTCTGAAACTCTTGTCGTGCTGCCTTCAGTTTATCTGGTGCAAGTCGTCTTGGTTTGCAATGCACCGGTGGACCTCGTGTAGAAATGTGATGTACTACCCCGTGATTCGACTCTTTTGGTAGTACCGTCGGGCGGATGATGTCTAGATATCGGCGTAAAATGTCCGCGTACCTACTACCACCACTAAACAATATTTACACCGGCATACACTCAGTCATTAAGGAAATTTTATTGTCTATTAACCGTCGGTTTTGAAGGTCGACACTTAGTCCGTAGTGACGCAGGAAGTGGACACCTATAATAGCGTTTGTTACATTAGCCACTACAAAAATTCACGTAAATATTCGGCGTAAACCAATGTCGAGCGTTATTGTTTTGTGACCGAACCCTTTGATGGGCGATCCGTCGGCTGATTGTAAAGTAGATTGAAGTGAGATGTTTGATTAAGATTTCTTATTTTAGAACCTGCTGGTAGAATACTAAGGTCGGCGCCGGTCTCAATAAGAAAATGTAATTTACTGGACCTGTCGACGACAAACAAGCGGCTGGGTCGATGCTTGGCAGAAGTCGCCGCCCTTAATCGTTTTTTTTGATTTGTATAAATGCAAGGAGCTGTATATTTTTTTGCTTGTGTACCAGACTTGTAATTGTACCAGCAGTTTTAGTGTCGGCCAGGATCGGGCGTTCTAGTAAGCGAGTGATTTTCTCGGTGGCGGGCGGTCTCTACTGGGTTGTCGCCGACGGTCCCAGCAGCTGTCTTTCTCGAGATGATCGAGCCGCTGCAGGATGCTGTCTAATTTGTTGGTTAATATTATAACGGGGTCGGCCGAAGAAGCTGCTACCGATTTTGTTGCGTCCGCGTTGCTTATGGCTGCGATAGCAGGCGTGTGTTCCAGAATCCTGTTGGCGATATTAGCCATGTGTTCCGGTGTTGTATTGCTGATAGAAGGTAAGATCTGTTTGACATTGAGTGGCATTTGTTGCAAGAATAGCTCTTTTAACATTTCGTTGTTGAGCTCTTTGTCGGACAGTAATTGCTTCAACTTTGGTGAATCGGAAAGACTGGTGCGATTAATAATAGCTTTTCTCAGTTTGGTATGTGGCTGTGTGGAATCCGGTTTAGTGGTGATATCCAGTAATACTCACTGAATGTTTTTACAGCTCTTTAGAAAACGTAAACAATATTCAGTGACTCGGAGTAACATATTCAAGCATGAAAAGTTGTCAACAAAGCATAACTGTTCTTTGTTTGATACAAAAAATGAATTATTTGTTCGCTCTTCAACAAGAAATCGGTAAAGTAAAGTTTGCGATGTAAGATTTACTTCACTTCGAAGCCATTCTAGCCCATTCCACTATAAAGCACTGTTCATAAGTTGACGAGGTAACAATCCACGTGTTATCATATCTGCTGGATTACTTTTTAAGCTAACGTGATGCCAATGATTTTCTTCTGTTAATCTTTGTATCTCTGCTACTCTGTTGGCGACCTACGTCTGCAATCTGTTTAGGTTTGAGTTTAGCAAACTGAGCGTGATTTGTGAATCACTCCAAAAGTAAAATACTTCTAAGTTTATTAATCAATTGTGCTGTTAGGACTGCTGCATTCAGCTCTAGTCTAGGTAGAGTAAAATATTTGGTTGGCGCCATCTGTGATCAAATAAGCAGTAACTTGGTTAATATTAGATATTGATTTCAAATAAACGTGCATCGTTAAATGCATGAAGTTCAATGTGTTTAGTATTTGATATTATTACTTTACGAAGAATAGAGGTTTGGTTTAAGTACGTAAGTTCATTCTTAAATTCTACCCAACGTGTATGCAATGAGAGTGGGGGTAATTCATCCCGCCTTAATTTTAACTGCCATAACTCTTGAAGCAGTAGTTTGGTATAATGGTAACTGGTGGCAATAACCCTAAAGGATCATATAGCTTTGCAGCTTTTGCTAGTATAGTTCGTTTTGTTACTTTGCTATTATTAGAGAATTGTATTTAAGAGAATAACGAAGGTATCGTTTTCTGGTTTCTAATAAACTCCAAAAGTTTTATTATCGCTCATACTAAGATTTGTTAAATTTTGTTGTTGCTCCAAAATTTGCTTAGATTAAATCCGTATGATTTCTCAGCATATTCTTTAAATTTGATTTTGTTTCAATCAATTCCTTTAAATAATTGGACCACGTAAAGACATCTCCATGTAAAAGTCTTCTTTGGCAATCTGCGATTCCATCGGATAATCTTCATTGATGTCAATTGAAATCTGTTGAAGACATCTAATTGGTAGATATGGCGCAGCTGCAGCACCGTAGGTCACCGTATTTAATTAACAGACAGAAAGTAGCTCATTTGGATTATTACGCCACAGAGTTTTCTGACATCTTTGATCTTCTGGATAAATCCATCTCTGCTTGTACATTTTATCGATATCTCCCACTAAAACGTATTGTATAAACGAAATTTGATTATAATGGGAAATATTCCATTTTGAAGATTTAGACAGATATGTTGCAATTCATTAATGGTTTGTCCGTCATCTCGTTTACTTGAATCATTCAACACAATTCAGCTTGGTAGTTTCACCCGATTTTCGAATAACACATTGATGCTGTATAAAGAATGATTTTGAAATATTCAATTCTGATGGACTCATATGTTTCAAACGTATGTTGTCTCGAATAAATTCTGAATATTGTAACTTGACTTTTACTGAATTTAGTAATTTAAAAACTGCTTTGTCCTAAAAATTCTTTTTAATGCTTGTCTGGATTTACCTTAAATAGCATTCCTACAATGAATCTTCCGTTCTCTGCTTGCGTCGTTGCTTGCCAAAGTAAATCTTGCCACTATTCTTCATCTATACTGTTTTTGATTTTTGCTGTTACAACTTGATCTATGTCTTTCTAAATTCTTATGCAACTCGTGTAAGGCAAGAAATGAAGACTGCTTGGGTTACTGTTCTGAGTAAGGTACTCCACACCCACCAGACGTAATCCATCCCAGTTTAGCTTTTTGATATAGTGGCTGATTGTTTTTTTATCTGGCCTATACAGAATAACTCCCAAAACAGATTGGCACCTATAATCGTGTCTATAGAACCAGGTTGATAAAACGTTAGATTAGCTAGTTTAATGTTTGAGGGAATTTGAAACTCTCTCATATCTAAAATGCGAAATGGCAGCACTTCAGTGATTTCTAGGATTACCAACGCTTCTAACATCTCAAAATTGCAAAACAGAGTGAATAGTGATCTGCACTCAATGCTCCACCATGACATTTTTATTACCTATGCCTGTAACGTTTATACTTATTGGTATTTTTTCTAAACTAAGTTGGACTAAGTTGGACATACTTAATAACAACCCCGTTAGCAGTCAGAAATACTGAACATTTTGCCGAAACAATTAAAACGTAAAATTATACCCTAATGGCATTAGCTTCGATATAGTCAGCTTATTTACAAACGTTCCAACAGATGAGACTCTGAATATACGATAGAAGAAGGCTGGAAAATGACCGCACCCTGTAAATACGAACAAACTTAAGTGTAGACACAATAATGGAGCTGCTTACAATATGTATCAAGACGACGTATTTGCAATTAGGCAGTAAATTCTACCAGCAGGAGTTTGGTATGGCAATGAAGGGAAGTCTAAACAACAACTACCGTTTCTGGACGTCTTGGTTCAAAGGGGCGGGGACATGTTCAAACGTATACAGGAAACCTACCCACACGAGTAGATACCTGCACTACGACTCCAACGATCACAGAAGTGTGAAAATGGACGTCGCAATATGCCTGTAGGTTAGAGCGAAGACATTAAAGAAAAAACCTGAAAAAAGAGAGGGAAAAAATAGCTCAAACCCTTAAAGATAATGGATACCCGAAAACTATAGCAACTAACTTAATGCCTGCAGCTAACCTAATGTCCGAGAACAACCAAAACACAGAGGATAAAACAGGCAAAGATGCTGAAAATGAAAGACAGCGCACAGCTGTCATCCCACATGTACCGGGCATCTCAGATCGTTTCCGAAAATTCGGAAACAAGTACAACACACACACGGTGATCAAATTGCCCTGGATGTTTATGATGATCACCAAAACCAAACTCAGCAACGAAGACCAGCAGACAAAGAACTGTGTTTTTGCAACGTTCCATGCAAATATGACAAAGTATACATTGTAGAAACGGGCAGACCCCTACGAATGGAACTTCAAGAACACAGAAATAATATCAAGAAGGAGGAAACCGATAAATCAAAAATCGCGGAACACGTTTGGAGTGAAGACCACCGCATCCAATAGGATAATGCACAAATAGTGGCCAAAAAGAAGGACAGAACTTGTAGAACACTGAAGGAGCTTACATACACAGCGCTAGCCGAAGAACCAATAGGTCAGGCTAGCTTAGAAATAAAAACCATAAGGATGACGAAACCATGCTGATTTGCTTTTTAGATATCCAGAAAATCGTCCACAAAGAGTTCGTGCCTCAAGGCCAAACGGGAAACTGACAATCTTACCGTGAGTTCTTGAATGACTTAGAAAAAGGGTTATGCGTGTGAGACCTAGCATCAAGAACAATTTTGTGCTGCATTCCGACAATGCGTTTTGTCACACTGCATTTTTAATTAATGAGTTTTTGGCAAGTAAAAACATCCCTGTGGTTCCTCAGCCCCCTTATTCTCCCGACTTGAGTCCTTGCGACTTTTTTCTCTTTCCAAGATTGAAAATTCACCTGAAAAAGCATCATCTTGGGACACTAGAAGACATTAAGGCTGTTGTGACCGACCAACTGAAGGTAATTTCAGTCTCCGAATATCAGCACTGCTCTGAAGAGTGGAAGAATCGTCTCCATCGGTGTGTGGCTTCCCAAGACAATACTTTGTAGCAGACAATATAGAATTGTAATTTTAATATAATAAGATAAATTAGAAAAAATAGTTTCATTACTTTATTTACACACCTCGTATTTTAAACGAGTAATCTGATCCTGAGACTAAAGCTAAAATTCTTGAAGAGCTCTTGTATCAAGCAACGTTAGGCTAAGCTATTGATGTTTTTTGTTATATTATTTTAATTTTAGTGTAAATTTTGTTTTGTAAAAGTGAATTATTGGGTTAATAAGTCAATTAGTGTATCAGCTACACACTTGAGCTAAAGAGTCTAAATTAAAGCGGAAAAATTTAGTTTTTTGGCATTCAACGTTTTGTTTCAAATGCGGTATGTTATCTCTTTTCATTTTGCTTTCTGAACAAAATACCACCGCGATATACCGAGTGACCAAGGACATAGATACGGACTTATAATTTCTCTTAGTCTTGTTGACTTAGCATTAAACATGGCGATGAAACACACAAACTCTATTCTTATAATATTAATCAAAGATCAACACGTGATCATAGATATCGTATGTGACAACAGTTAAAGATATTCCATCTATGGTGTGTTAACATATTCCTTTACCACGGAGGATACACGTTCTTCCAGATCAACGTATTTCTTTTTCTTTTGGCTGCTCTACGTCACAAAGCAGCTGAGACCTCTTACCGGTTGGAAACCCTCATTCTTTTGAAAAGAGTTCAAACGCTTGCAAACAGATTGATGACCCTTACCAACAGTGTTGGATAGAGCATTGTGCCTCGTGTAGCTGTTGGTTTTTATAGGTCATTCTGGAGCGAGTTCTGTTGACTAAACAGATATTTAAAATGTAGGATACCATCGTACTCTAGGATTTTCTACAGGATGCTCTATCTAACTGTTGTCAAATGTCAACAAATAGAAAGTGGCTATAGAATTTAATTTTGATGTGCGGTCTTGTTGATTTATTTCAACAAATACTACGTATTTGTTTTTTGTCGTTTATCATTTTCAAATGTCATTGTTCTGCATTTAGCAATTTAGCACAATTTAGTTAATTTTGTGCTGAAATTTGTTTTATTGTTACACATTTTTTTTTCTAATGACGCTTATTGTTCGAGAAAGTTTCTTTCAAGACTAAAGTTCTTGTGCTGTGTTTGCGTAATCATAGTAATACTCTTACATACTGTAAACATTACAAAATATTAATGAAGTTTATTTTTAGCGGCGTTGCAAACATAGGTCTATACTGTACACGTTTATTGTTATATCTTATTACCGAAAGGGTATAACATAATCTATTCAAGCTTGCAAAGATGAATTTAAAATTAGATTTCCTGATGTTAATGTTCCGAATAACGCTTTAGTTTCTTATATTGAAGATGTGGTTAGTCGATTTGCTAAACCAGGATTTGTTTAGAAAGGTAAATCTATTGAAAGACCTGCTGTGAGTGCTGAAGCTGTCGAAGAAGTGAGACAAGTAATCGAAGAAAATCCACAAACCTCACTTCAAACAAATATCCCTTTAAGTACTTGCCAGAAAATTGTTAAAAAACAACTTAAGTTATATCCTTGCAAAATAACAACTGTGCAAGAACTTACACTAATAGATTATGGTAGTCGAAGGGAATATTGTACATGGTTTGAGAACAAACTGAACGACGATTTACTGGATTTGTCTTTTTACTCCGATGAGGCCTGGTTTCATTTATCTGGGTATGTAAATTTGTAGAATTTTCAAAAATGGAGTGCTGAGACTCCACGCCGTTTAGTTGAGACATCTCTACATCCCATCAAAGTAGGTGTCTGGATAGCAGTGTCTCGCAGAAGGCTTATTCGTCCTATATTTTGTCATAACACTGTTACAATCTTCAACGAGGCTATTTTCAGTAGGATTGAGCTACAGCTCATACTGCACCAACTGCAATAATTTTTTCCAGGTAGGATTATTAGTACAGAAACAAATATTTCATGGCCATCTTGCTCACTCGACTTGACGCCTCTTGATTATCCATCTTAGATATTTTAAAAAACTCGGATTACAAAATAAGAATGGAGAATTTAAACGAAATAATGGAAGAAATTATAAATCTGTGTCATGACATTGATCAGTAAGTACTCCAGAATATCTTGTAAAACAAGAAACGACGAGTAAGAGCATGTCTGAATGACATGTTTTTTCAAATGTTTATGTGAAATGTAAAATAAGGGAAGCTTTACTCGTTTTTGAATAAATAAATAATATGTTAAAAAATTCTTAAAAGTTATTCTTTAATATTTATGTTATTAACCCATTGCAATCGTCTTGTTATTTATGTTGTTAGCTACTGAATGTTTTTATTTTGTGATGTTGTTAGTGTGAGCGTAGAAATAAATTTTATTAATAAATTGCAGATCGTATTTCCTTTATTTTGTAGTTATTTTTCTTTATTAATAGCTACTGATTTTGAGAAAAATGCGTTCTTTAATACTACTATATTAGTTAAATTTGTACTCTATACAATCATTATTTTGATCATGAGGTGTATTAGTAACTAATTTTAACTTAATAATGTTTTTAAAAAAACATAAGATTAGGCAGCCATCGTAACAACGATGGAATGCGTGTAATGTGACAAATATTGTAATACATATTCTGTTCTGTTACATTTATGAACACTTTGTATGAATATCAATAACCACATATCTGCAATATAAAGTTCTAACCAATATGATGTTATACCATGCATTGTCCCCAATATAGTGTTGAACAATATTACATCAAAAAAACAAACAAGAATATTGAACTGCTGGGTATTCTACTCACGGAGATCTCTGTATTTGTTTGTTTGAGATTGCAAATTAATAATACTAGTTTTAACGATGCATAGCTATATTTTTGACAGTATTAATACATTATCTTTATTGAAAACAGGCAAAACACACGTCAAAAAAGAAACAGAAATTACACCAAGGAAAATTGCTATTAACATCTAACTATAATAATCTCCTATCTTCCTAGTACAAAAAGAACAGTTTTGTTGATCCTTTGAAAATGGTGGTAGCTTTCTGATAAGTGTACTAATTAGTGTATACTTGGCAAAATAACTATTTAGGAGTTGCAAATTTTAAGATTTCGCGTGCTGTAAGACCATGTAAGCCGAATAGGACTTCTGCATAATCTAAAACAAAGATGATGTTTTTTAAAGGTCTGTACAAACTTTGAAGATGTTTTCTATGTCCTAAGACAAACAGAGTTCACATAAACATAGATTTCGAAAAATTTCGTTACATAGGTGACATATTAGATTTTTGTGAGTCAAACCTTACGTAGACGTTCAGACGATTGTCTGGAATCTCAAGAAAGACACCTTGCACACATTCTTTGAGATTTCAAGTTGTTATTGTATTTAACTGATCTAATTATACTTTGTCATTATTAAGTGACTGTCATCTCTGTAACGAAGCGAAGTTTTTTATTACTACTTTAGTATATAAGACACACCATCAAAGTTAGTACACACGTTTCAGCAAGCAACACCCTCAAATTATTACTACATAAAATTATCCTCAAATGTTAATACCCAAGCAAACGTAGACAAGCAAATAACGGTGAATTTCTTAGCTGTTATCGCTGTTGGCCTTTGACTTCTACACATTATCAGCACCAGTCCTTTTTGAAATCTTATATCCGTTCCAACGAAGTCCGATTCAAGAACAGCATTTCCAACTAATTGACTTTCTTGTAAGATTTGTTCGCCCCAAAAAACATAGTATCAATGTTTGTCCACATGCACATATCATCTCTCCAGTTGTACGAAATAGACGATTATCTTTGAAGGTTAGCTGTAGATTAAGTATAAATATTAAAATTATTATGAACAGTACAAGAACTACCTACTGTCGATATCCGAAAAACCAATAGAGCCAGTAAGCCTAATGTACTGACAAAAACAAGCAAAAGTAGAGTACTGAACATATTTTCCAGTTCATTCACAATGCTGATGATTGCTAAATGGTATTCAACAGCATTTTTTAATGTTCTCTTTAAATACTTCCAATCTATCAGGGTATTGTCGATTTCCTTTTCTCCACAAAGATCATTATCATCGTAGCAAATAAAATCAGGGGTACATTTATCCTGTTAAAAATGTTTACGGTAAAAATCTAATTATCAATTTCTGCTATCACTTACCATTAACATTTCTTTATAACTCACTTTTACAATTTCTTTAATATAATTCTGCAACAGTTTAAACTGAAAGGAAATATGGACTAATATAGCAGCTGTAATTAGATCGGTGGCACTAAAATAAGCAGCAAACGAGTTCATGCATATTGTTTGAAACAACCAGGAAATTTCGTAATTTGGACTGTAGGTAATATTAAGAACGGTCAATGGACCGTATGAGAATTCCCAATCGTGATAATCGTTACTCTGAATTCTTTTCGTTAAAGGGATTATAATGCCTATTAAGAGGCTTCCTATTACCGCTACCCAGTACACTTTGGCCTAAAAACAATAGATAGTGCATTAATGAACGGGAAAGTTGCAATAAGTATTACGTGAATACTATGTTAACATAAAAACAGCAACAAATTGTTGTTGATGTAAATTAACTAAACTAAAGTCAATTTTTGCATAAAAAAGATCTTTGATTAAAAAAAATTTTAGCAAAATTTCATAGTACTAACTGTAACAGAATTAAAAATACATAATACCTAGTGAACTTGTATGGTAAAGTGCCCACTTTAAAGATATGACAAATCATTTTGTCTTGTCCGCTCGATACTATTTGAATAATACAACATAGCAAAAGCAAGAAGGACACACCGAAACATTAAGAAAAATCCATCACAACTCTGAAGTTCATTGGATGCCAAGATTGTTACCATACGCAACACGGATGTCTTTTCAAACCGCACTAACTGTACCATACTCAACTAAGATTAATTAGAAAAGATGACAAACTCTTTTTGACTGCGATAAGAACTCCACCACCCCGTTCTTTGTTCGTTGTTTTAGGATTCCTGTCTTGACGAAAAACATTATAACGTCCGTCAATAATCTCTGAACTGTTAATTTCCCCATTAAGCCATGT
>VTPC01003437.1:0-72513 GCA_011009095.1 Ignelater luminosus | reverse complement strand
TATGGCATAGACTTGATATTGTTTTATTAAATTAAATTTTTTTAATTATTAAAAATTAATCATTAAAAAAATGACATTTAATAAAACAATATCAAGGCACACTAGACTAGACTACTATTTAATTTTTGTTTTTACTACTTTAGACAGTCACCTTTGATAGTGGTAAACTGGCCATAATCATGTGATGCTGGCTTTAGAATCTAAGGTTATGTAATTCTGAAGCGTAAACTGCACTGTTACAGTATCTAAAAGAATTATTAAAATTTAAAATGAAAGGCATCAGAATGGCAATGAATAATTGTCACATACCTTCAATTATGCTATAAAATATCAACAATAATTAGGAATCCTGCAAACCAAAAATGATAAAATGCATCAGTGGATATAATCCTTGTGAAGTCAAGCAGCATTACATTTACATTATGTGCATAACCTAAAATAAGTGAAATTTAAGGTTGAAAGGATACTTGACATTGACTGAAGGTAAAACAGAATTCGAAATAATAAATTCCCTATATGTATTAAGAATTGAAACTTAGTTTTGCCATTGGAAAGTAGCTATTGGATGAAATAAATTATATGGAATAGATAGTATCCTAAGATTGAACATAATGTAGAAGATAAATAGAAAATAGTAGATGTGTCTTCACTTCAAAGACTCAATTTTTTTCAATACATTAAAAATCTTATAAAAGGTTTGTTCGTTTGTTGTAATAAGTTGAGATATCACAAGTTGGCGTGTTTGTTTGTTGCACTAAACAAGTTGTCGGCTGTTTGCTGACTTTAAAGTTCAGGTTCCGAACACGTTCAATCTGTACCACCTTTCGAGCAAGTACAAGTTGTACTGGTGAATCTGACCTTCAACTAGCGTTGCAGAAAATGCAAACATATACAGATACCTAACCTAAAAATTTTCATGAGGATATTGAGGTTGCGTGTATGCTGACTGCGGGGCATGTTTTGGAAATTAAGTAAAAAATAAAAACAATTATGATATTTTATTAAGATGGAAACAACTAGTTATTGATTTATTATTGATTGATCGAAATTCGAAACTTAGGTTATGTCAAATGAAAACTACAAATCTATCGAAACAGGTTAAAACTGTGCCAACACATAATGAAAGCGTTTGTTGCAAATATGTTCTTTGTTCGTCTCAACTTGTTCTTGTGATGTCACTAACTTGAACTAAGTACAACTTATCACAAGCCAGATGAACAAACCTAAAATAACAAATACATGTCTAACATAACCTCAAAGTCCGAGTCACCATCTGTGGAAAACACGCGAAAGTCTGGTCACAGTATAAAGACGTAGACAGTAAGATCACTTCTGCATTTAAGGTTTTATATAATTAACAACATTAATAAGTTAATAATAGGACCGGTTTCTACTCTCTTCATTAAATCTAAATGTTCTCTAATTATCATAGCAACTGATTTTGTCCTTTTTCTTCTTGTTAAAATCAGATAAAGCTGTATTTGTGTAAATTTTTAAAGAAACTTCATTAGTTAGTGAAGGGAGAGTAGGTACTAGGCCAGTATTTTTGAATGTTTTTGCTATTTTTAGGGCAAATAAAACACTGATGAGCCATGATAGATTTGCATTGCTTTATTTTAAATCACCACACGTTCAGAAGAAAACTACACAATTCAGCAGCAGTCAAATCTGCTTAGCGCCCTAATCGCCCTAAACCAAAAGGAAGACCTTATGCATATACCACAATCAGACCTATGCATTAAAATCTAGGGAGCAAAGAATATTGAAAGTAAACTTACTATTTTGTTTGCATCTTCATTCTGTGTGAGCTTAAGTACAATATAAAATTATGAATCAAACATTAGGTGTTTGTCAGTCTTAATTTTGGTCATTTTAAATGACAGTCTTAATTTTGGTCATTTTAAAAGGACTAACGTCCTATGTAAGCAGTTACTTCAAACTGATCATTTTAAAATATCTAATCTTAGAATAGAACATTTATTGTGTCCAAAGAGCATGTTCTGACTTTAAAATTGAACTCAACATATACAAAGTCATTTCTCAACAATAATTAAAAATATTTGACAAAACCCATTAAGATTATTTACCTACCAACAAACACATTCAATAAATTGTTTTTAACTTTCAAGCTATAAAGATAAGAATTACTGTCATTAAACAGTAATGTGGTGCATGTAGATTGTTATAGTTGATACAATGCGTTTTCAATTGATTACATTAGAGCAGACTGATAATATTTCTGTCATTCTACAATGCATGTTTCTAAAAAGTGACACATATGCACTCGTGGTGCCTTAGTGCAATGAATTGAAAACACTGTAAGATATTGACCTGTCTCACCTATCATGGAACACACTTATACATTCTGGAGACACAAGATCAGAACATAACAACCAAAAACAAATGAATGTGTTAACCTACACTAACACAGTCTATTCTACACAATTTACAAAATAGTAATTAAAGTACTATGGATGTAGGTTAAAACATCAAGAAAAGACAATGTCAAAACAGGTATACTAAAAGTAACAGAACTTTTATAACTCGAGTTAGATCCTACAAATGCAACAGTTTTTCCTAATAGAAGGAACACTTGTAGAAACTTGAAACTTGAATTCTTTGAGGATTTTCTTTAATGCACAAAACTGAAGAATTCTTAATAAAAACCTGATCTGTAAATAACAAATATCGAAATCCAAAAGGCTCTGTTATAAACGAGGAGTAAAGTCACATTTTTATTTTTATTACAACCAGATGTACTGCAACCAGAAAAACTTATTGCACTTACTGTTTTCTTTTTCAGTTTTATTATTAGTTTTGTTACCTAGACCTGGAACTTGAGGATCTCCCTTAATACTAATTATACAAAACTATATGCTATAGAACTAATGAATTGTATTTGGAAATATTAGTTTTTACAAATAGGGCAGGGCTTAAGAGGCATTATTTCTTTTGCTTTTTTTATTAACAGGTTTTTACAGTAGAAGGAAGTCATCTAACATATCAGTATTGAATCTTGCATATTGCCAAATGAACCCAATGTAGTATCTGAGCAAGGATAAAGAAACATACTACTTAGTTATTGAAATCAATTCTTGTATCATATTTGATCTTAACATTCACTGTTAATAGTCACTTGTCTAGTTTAGC
Source organism: Ignelater luminosus (assembly GCA_011009095.1). Classification (NCBI taxonomy): domain Eukaryota; kingdom Metazoa; phylum Arthropoda; class Insecta; order Coleoptera; family Elateridae; genus Ignelater; species Ignelater luminosus. The sequence continues at coordinate 69,363 of VTPC01003437.1, read as the reverse complement.
CTTTGTTTCCAACTACTAATCCAAACTTCTATGGAACTTTTTCTTTAGAAAAGGTTTCTGATATATCTGATGGCAAACTTGCTGATAGAAAGCAATTTTTTTAATGATTCCAATATATATTATACCAAAAAACTCTGTGGTATTAACAAAAGCTTATGTGCTCATGATTTGAAACTAAAGATTTTAATAGTTTCTTGCCTGCACTAATTTTTATCTTTATTTGAATATAAAAACTTTTGTTTTACTATTTGAAAGATTTTCATGTTGAAAATTTTGCTGATTAATTTTATTTAAGACAATCAAATAGATTTTCATCATGTTTTTATTGTTTCAGAGTATAATCCGTATTTGCTTTCATGAGAGACGGCTTCAGTACATGGAACGTGAACAAATGTCTTTATGGCAGCAATCTAGACCGGGTGATAGAATTTTAGAAGTCGATGTGCCTTTATCTTATGGCCTTTGTGATGTCGTTCAGCCTTCAAATGCCTTAAATGCTGTTGTTTTTACATGGGATCCAACTAAAGAAGTTGGAGTTTATATTAAAGTGAGTAAAGCTATTATCTTTATGACATTAAACACTGATATTAATGAAATTTCACTTTTTCAACAGGTAAATTGTATAAGTACTGAATTCACGCCAAAAAAACATGGAGGTGAAAAAGGAGTGCCTTTCCGTATTCAAGTTGAAACCTATCAAGCAGCAGAAACTTTTGATGCTTCTAAACGGCTGCATGCAGCTGCTTGTCAAATTAAAGTGTTCAAGCTCAAAGGTGCTGATAGGAAACATAAGCAGGATCGCGAGAAGATTCTGAAACGTCCTGTTTCTGAGCAAGAAAAGTTTCAACCAAGTTATGAATGTACTGTTTTGAATGATGTAAGTAGTTTTATAAGCCTTGTATTAAAAGCTTAATAGTAATTACAGCTGGTACGATTGGATGATTCCTTTTATAATCATCTAATAGTGTAAAGCTGTTAGAATATATCTGGAAGCCTACGACATGATGTTCAGATGTTGAACATTGTGGAATTGTATCCGGAACATTTTTACTTTAAAAATATTCATCTTTATTTTATCAAACTGCTTTTGTTAAAATATTATTGTAACATAAAAAAAAATATGTCCTGATTAAATTGATAACTTCTTGCTTTATGCGAACTCAATATGTAACTTAATACTATAATGTTGACTTGTGAAAAACAATAAGAGATTCAAATTTAGTCAATTTAGTCAGGTAGGTCCAATGTCAACCATTCAGATGCCTATTTTTGAATATAAGAGAAGGAATGTTTCTTGTTGGAACATTTTGCTGAGAAATGTTTGTATTTGCCATAATTCATCTTGAATTTTCATGAACTATAAAGCTTTTCACTAGTTACATGCTTGCTTCAAAACAATGCCACAAGTACCATATTAGGATTTGGAAAAAAAATGTTGGAGTAGCTTGTGATTGAACTTACCTACTTGGTTTAACAACATGTAAATTTCAATATGGAGCATTTAAATATAGGCAACTTCGCTCGGTTCATGGTTGATTTCAGTTAGTTTTTTTATAAGCTACTGATCACGATAGCATTTGCGGTAACTTATGTATTAAGTCCATCTCTCTTATAAACTCTTTTCATCATTCTTATTATATCCTGTGATTAAAAAAAATTCATCAAAGTGTATAGTTCACTGATGAAAATTTGGATAGTTAGCTACAGTTGCTCAATGTGAAAGTCGGACAATTAAATATAAATAGATTTTCTCTAAAAATTACAACAAAGATTTTGCCTGAGAAATAAAATTATCATAGTTATGGATCAATAAACAAAATTAATTTTCTTTAGTCATAATCATTATAGAATATCAAAGAAATGATAGCAAATTTAACATCAAAATGAAACTCGGACGGTTTCGATAGCTTGTCTTAACTAGCCGGCATGCACAGCACATTTTCGATAATGTTGAAAATTTTAGTTCAAATTTGGTTTCTACTACAAACCGTCTATATTAGTGTAGTTTTACAAAAATGGGAAGACAACGTGGTCAAACGTCTATCTAACTAAGAGAATTGGTTCTGAAGCATCACAATAAGGGTAAAACAGTTAGGGAAATTGGAGAAATAGTTGATGGTAGTGATTCTACAGTTCGTGATATCATAAGCCGGTTTACGAAGTTTAATATTATAGCAAATAAACCAAAAAAGAGTGCATGAAAAATATTTAATGAAGCGGACGAAAGATGGATCATAAGCCAAATAACGAAAAATCCGAAATTGAGTGCTCCCAAACTGGCGGTTGAAGTAGAAAAATATCTTGGTAAAAAAGCACACCCCAAAACTATAAGGATTATTTTAAGGAAACATCAATTTAATGGACGAGTTGTCCGAAAACAGCCATACATTAGTAAAACAAATAGAATTAAAAGATTGAAGTTTGCTAAGGAGCACTCAAATAAAGATTTTTCCTTTTGGAATCGGGTGTTATTCACTGATGACAGTAAAATTAATATTTCTGGGTCTGACGGTAGCACCTACGTCTGGAAGAAAGCAAATGAAGAGTTGCGGCGGCAGAATTTAAAGCCGACCATCAAACACGATGGAGGATTGGTAATGGTATGGGGCTGCATGTCAGCTGCTGGTCCTGGAAAATTACAAATAATTGATGGAATAATGAATAAGGACGTGTATTTAGCAATTTTAAAAAAGAATCTTCACGAAAGCGTACAAAAATTAGGAATCAGTGATGATTTTTATTTTTATCAGGACAACAATCCAAAACATAACGGTCTTGGTTGCTTTATAATTGCCTGCATGTCTTGGAAACACCTCCACAGACTCCTGATATTATTGCTATAGAAAATCTATGGAGCTATTTGAAAACACAGGTGCGGAAACACACTATTTCTTCAAGAACAGACCTAAAAAGAGTAATTCTTGAAGAATGGAAAAAGATACCTCCTGCCTTATGTGAGAAAATAGTTAGATCAATGCCCAAAAGATTAGAAAGTGTCAAAAAGAGTCAAGGCCTTCCCACAAAGTATTGATTTTAAAATAATTGATTGTTATATAAGTTTTAATTATAATTTCTGTGATTGTCCGAGTTTTATTTCGATATTAAGTTTGTATTTAATTTAGAATTAATTATTTTTTTGCTTTATTTTTTGAATTTATTGATTTTTCTTTTATTAAATGTATACAGTAAACTGCCATTTAATAGAGTATCTACTTTATTTCAATTTATTGTAATATTATTTTTTAATTTATTAATAATTATACATTTTCATAACAGCGTCCGAGTTTCACTTTGAGCAACTGTATGAAGTTTTGCAAGTCATTTCTGAGATAGTCTTAAAAAATTCAAATTTTGACACCACTTGACAGTCACGTTTACTAATTGTAAAATACTCTTAAAAATTATTATCTGTTACAAAAATACCACTACTGCTTGTGTTTTGAATCGAATCTGGTTTTTTCTAAATAACAAGAATACACTTATAATTAATAAAGGAGATGATATCTTACAACACAACAAAGTATTTAAGGTTAGGTATAATTGTCATTTTACAATGATGTGATTGTCTGATTTAATAGTACACATGAAACTGAAAGTCTTCCAGCTATCAAAATTTTTATTTTGTTATTTTCATTGTCAAACTATATTATTGCAGACAAAGACATTCATAAAGGCGTGTCTGATATTGAGTGCGTTCAGCAGACGGCACTGAACGATAATTAGTGAACCTTTTTATCGATTTTAACATTGCCGAGAACAGCTGATTTGGATTTGTTGTTGTTAGGTTATGTCATGGATTATATATAGTTTGTTGTTGGCATAGTACAGTTGATTTTGTGCATATCTTTTGTTTTATATTGTTTTGTATTGAACTAATGGAATATGGACAAAGCGAAGCTTCTTATTTCTTTCGAAGGCGGCATAATTAACAAAAATGTTATATCGCTTATTATTGAAAAACTTGCCCATTCACTAGAAAACTTATTAGAATTTTGTTTTGGTCCATATTTTTCTATGTGCTAACCCAACACCTTGTAGACACTAACCTTACTTTTCAAATGTGATGTGCAAACAAGTGCATAAAACTGTAATGAAACGCAACACGTTCTGCTAGGGTAGCAAATTTTAAATGTGCTCCATAAAATGGGATTGCTACCGTAACATGTTTTAAGATAACAAAGCGTTCAGCAGAAAATCATAAAGCCCTCCTGTAACTATTACGTCTGCTGAATGATTGAAGCAGTTGCTATTGGTAGTATTTACACATGATAATTGATTAGTATCAAATTACACCTGTCAATTGTAGATTTTTCCTTGGGTTGCTTTGATGAAATTTTTATTAGATCTCTTGATATGTAATGTACGACCTCACAATGATATAAATTTACTTTTGTTTAAATGGGGAACTCTGTAAATGAAATGTTTGTCCTATTGTGTTTTCAGATTATTAAAATAAATAAATATAAGAATGACCAACATTCATTACTGCCACGTTGTTATGTTTGTATATTAGGACCCTGCCTGTAAAGTAATGTTTGACTGTGAACATACTGTTGTATAGTGATATTCTTCGACTGCATTTTATAATTTTGACCCTATGGTGTTTTCCACAGTAATAACATACGATCATTAAAATTTAAGTTCCCAGTAGGCTGTGAAATTTTTTCGTATGGCGTAGCTTAAATAAAATGTATGCCAACACATAACCTATAAACTGATGATTTTGCCTTGTTTCTAATGCATACTGTCAATTTGATAGATAATGTTCCAGAATAAGCTAAGGCATGATTTTTTCTTTCACAGCCTCCTGGGAACTTAAATTTTAATGATCGCATGTTACAACAAGTGAAAATGATTATTATCAAAGATTTATGAGTAAGACTGAGCTGCGTGAGAGATATCCATGATGATTAATCATAGCTTGAGTTTATATTTGTCAAGAGAATATAATGAATAAGGAACATTTTAAAAATTAAACTTATTTTTAATATTATGATTTTTGTAATCAATAAATATCACATTTTGACAAATAAAAAATCCTGTTAGAAACAAAGTATGATAAGGTGATAAATTCCCTCATTTTAATTTTAATCTTAGACCATTAACATTGTAATTTATATAACTATTATGATAATTAATTATAATAAATACATCATTCAAAAACTTTCATGTGTAATATCAGGTTGTGTAAAAAGTAATGTTGTATTTGATGTGTTGCAATACAGATGGCGTAACTTTTTAATTTCAATTTGAAAATTTAATTGTTTTGGTATCAGCCATCTTTGATAATTGTTTATTTTTTGGAATACAATAATTTGTCAAAATGTCACCAACTGAACAACATATAAGACATTTAATTTTATTTTTTTTTAATAAAAAAGTAAATGCAACTGTTGCATCAAATGAAATTTGTTCAGTTTACGGTCCAAACACAGTTAATGTCAGAAAATGTCAAAGATGGTATGAAAAATTTAGAAATGGCGATATTTCATTACAAGATGAACCAAGAGCTGGACGACCTGAAGAAATTGATGAAATAAAATTACTTGAACAAATTGATGAAGATCCAAGATTAACAACTAGGGATTTGCCTGAAAAATTTAATTGTTGTCATAAAACTATTGCAATTCATTTACACAAGTTAGGAAAAATAAATAGACATGGTGTGTGGTTGCCCCATGAATTAACAATCAATCAACTTGCTCAACGTATGACAATTTGTTCATCATTATTGTCAAGACACAATTTACGCTCATTTTTAGACAGAATAGTTACTGGAGATGAAAAATGGGTTTTGTATGTCAATGTTAAAAAACAAAAACAATGGTTGAGCAAAGGGCAAACACCAATACCAACAGCTAAAACACCATTACATCCAAAAAAAATAATGTTATGCATTTGGTGGGATGTTAAAGGTGTTGTCTATTTTGAGTTACTTGAACCAAATCAAACCATCACTTCTCAAGTTTATATTAACCAATTAGACAAATTTAATAATACATTAAAATCAAAGCGTCAAGCTTTAATAAATAGACGTGGTGTTATATTACAACATGATAATGCAAAGCCACATACTGCAAAATTAACACAGGAAAAATTAAAGGAGTTAGGATGGGAAGTTTTGCCTCATCCATCATTTTCCCCGGATTTGGCACCCTCTGATTATCATCTGTTCAGGGGACTTCAAAATTATTTAGATGGAAAAATATTTAATTCAATAGAGGATATAAAAAAATATGTTGTTAATAACAATGGACAATACATAATTGATTAATATTTTTTCTATATATTCAATAAATGATATTGAAGTAAAATGAATAAAACATTATTTATTACACAATCCCAGTATTATGCAGAATTGAATGCACCACAGTCACGTTGGTTGCCTATCCTACTCGACCTGTTTAATTGGAACTAACAATCCAGCCACTCATCAGAAGAACTTTCTTGCACTAGGGACATAGAGAAAAAAAGTGTCTGTTAGAAATCTAATCTAAATTAGTTGATATACAGTTTGCCTACTAATACTGTAAATATTATTGGAATAGAGTTTTGTAAAAATTAAGGCGTTAATAATAAGAGTTTTTATTTCATATGTTACACAAGGTGTTTCATAAGTACACTGAAAACGCTCTAAATCGAATTCTTATGGACTATGGGCTAATAATGCATGGTTTCCTAGATATTGGCAGTAAAAAAAGGGGGCAAAGAATTATTAATTTCATTTATAAAATCTAATCCAATCAATATTTTCTTTTGGCCTTTGGAGGATATCATTGTTCAATCAAGAATCAGTGTTTAGTGTAAATTCTGTGTTTCAAAATTGTCTGCAAGTGATTTTAAAGTTGGCTATATTGCAGGTCAGCATTGCTTTTTCTTGTCATAGCTTTTTTATTTTTCAATTTTGATACATTTGATAGAAAATTTAAGATGAACTTTTCAGTATTTTAGAAATCAGAATTTAATTACATTTTAAATTTCACAAATTCTCACTAGATGCATTATGAATATTATGAATCCCAAAAAGAGATGCAAACCATTCTATCCTTCTTTTACTGTTTTTACTACACTCTTTCATCACAGGGTTTTTTAACTTGTATAATGAATATCAATTTTTTCAATGCTACAAACATCATGTGATCTATAAAAAAGTACCTTAAGTTGGAAAAATCAATTTTTATTTTTTGAGTGCATCTTATTCTACAGACCTAGAAGATAGTATTTTAAAAAAGAGCAGCTCAGTTTGTTAAACATTGAAATACAATGTTTTGTGAATTTAGTTCATAAATTCATAATTTTGAATAAAACAGCTTTACAGTTTTGCATGTCTGGAATAATCATATGTAATAGCAAGGATAGCCTATAGAGCTGGTTTATAGCTTAAAATGTTGCCAAAAATTATTAGAAACATCTGAGATTGAAACCTAAAAATTGATCATTGTAACTCTGCTCTACGGCAAAATTTACTTTTCTAACTTTTTTATAGATCACATTACAAGTAAGATAATTTTGACATAGATAAATACTTTTCACTGCTCTAACTAGATTCCATCAAAATCTCTTATTTCTACTTGAAGATTATCTAATTATCTACTTCTCTTAGTGTTAAATGGTTTGATGAGTGTTAAATTTTCAAATCATATGAAAATAAAAATGATGATCAATTGGTCGAGCTCAATATAATTTTCAGTCAATCCAAAAACAAAAGAGTGTAAGACTGGCTTGAGACCTCAATTGTTTTTGTATCAGATAATAAAAAAGAAAATGTTCTTGGAGACCAAGAGATTGTTATTAAAAACATCTGATTTAAATAATAATACATTATCAAGAGAGGTGTTGGCTAAATAATTTTTCAATGCCAAGTTTTATACATCACACTCATGATAATTAGATCCAAAAGTATGACCCCCAAGGTTTGGTAATTTACAGCTATGAACATCGAGTTATTTCTAGTTTTGTTTTTCTTTTTAGATAATCTCCACAAGTTCTTTTAGCAATTTTTACTAATGAACTATATAATTTTATTTATTTTATTTCAATGATAATGGGAAATCAACAGTACAAGAATCCCATTTATTGATTCCATATTTAATTTAAGCAAAGGTAATTTAATAAATTATCAGTTTTTAAGTTCAAGAAGTTTTTAAAGAGTCTCTCTTAATAGTAATTATCACATAAAAAGTTGTGAAGGAGAATGTATCATTCTGGTTTGGCCAGCTGATTCTGGTTCTACCTTGTTCTTATCATAATATCATAGACGTTGTGTAAATTTTTAATTTACCTAACTTTTTCCAATTATAAGAGATTTTGTACGAATATACTTCTTGCATGAATTTATTAATTAAAAAGATAATTTATTTTCAAGTTTTTTATTCTTTAGCTGTTCAAATGGTACAAGAATAAAAATTATTTTACATCAGGGAAAATTTTAAATAACTAACAACCTTTAAACTAGAAATGTATTTTCAAAAGTGAATGTTGATCAACAGAATGATATTAGTGGAATTGTGAAATATCATGATTATACATTTAAGAAGTGGCACATAAAAGATAATTTTACGGCAAGCTTAAACTTTTTCTGTAACTTCCTAAAAAAGAACAAATTAAACAGGTATATGTTAAAACAAAAAAGTTTAATCAAGGACATATTTTTTTAAAAATAACGTAATGATAATCAAATACTTAAATTTAGCACACAACAATTAATTGCTATGCCATGTTCTGCATAACAAAACCTGCATTAAACTTACAAAATCTAGAAATTTCTGGTTTAGGTTGAGTTGATAGAGTTTGTTGCTTTGAAAATTAATTTAAGTACATTACGTATTATAAACTAACAAAATAACAATGTTATTTTTAGATTCCATTTGATGCTGTCGTATCAACCCCCCCAACTGAAGCAGCTGTCAGCACCAATAACATTGCACCTTATTCTCCTGACAGGTAGGTTTTTATTAAAAGAGAAAAAGTGAATTTCATGTTGTTGTTGCATTTTGACTTTGTGAAATATTTAATGCTTTATTTAAAATCTGTTATAAATTTGTTTTTTATAACGAATATATATCTGTCTTTCTCTTCATATAAAGGCACAATTATTAAATTACATATTTCATCACAAATTGAAGTTGTCACATCATGATATATTATTTGGAGCTATAAATGATCTTTGAAACATACGAACAATTGAATGGTATTTTTCCATAGTTGCAATGATTATTTGATAAGGATACTAGCCGATACTGGTTCATTTTAAAACAAACCTCTACAACTAAAGAAAGAATTTCCTAGAAAGAATTTTGAGGATATCTTAACAGCTTTTCAGCTCTTCTTTATTTTAATCTTCTAAATTTTAATTTCCTGCAGTTAAGTATTTATAAATAAAATAAAAGCTTACCTTCATTTTTACCACTATACTGCACACAAGTTGCAGATTTTAAAGGTTTATACCCACCCTACCTGTCCACTTTTTTTAAATAACACGTATTTAATCCAGTTAGTTCCTGCTTTTATTGTTTAGGATTTTTCTATCCAGTTCAAACTGACTAGGAATTAACCAGTTTGAAGACATGCTTCTGGCTTTTGAACCTTGTTATGGAAGGAACTATTAATTGAAAGTAATGTTTGATTGCCACAAACATCTTTGAAGACTTTAAAAGCATTACTTTAATTTTGCTGTTGTAGTAAAGCAAACTTTCATTTTAATTTTGCAATATCGATATATGTTTAAATAAATAATGAGTACCTAAATGGAAATTTATGAAAGCTTTAACTTAAAAAATTTTTTAGATATTTAGAATTTAGAAGTTTCTATAATAATGTCAAGTATTTGCCAAGAAGATGAATTTTATGGTGAAAGAGAAATGAAATAAGTGAAAGAAGTTATAAAAGCAAAAAAGAACAAGTTTAAATAATAACAGGGAAGCCTGTTTTAAAAATAAATAAAACTGCAGCCCTTGGTTTACATTATTGTTACATTCTGCATACTTCTGACATTTATTTCAATCTTGTACAAAGTTGGAAAGATTTATTTCCATTTGAAGTCAAGTAACAGATTTGAATGCAGCTTTTCAAACTTTTTCCTTTACAATTTTACTGTAAAAGCAGTAAAAAAGTAAAAGGACTTATCACAAAAAACCTTGCTTTAATGCCAAACTATTTATAGGAATTCTTACGAACATATAGAATTACAGAAAGTAATAAAGTTATAAACGCCTTTACCAATATAAGCAAGTGTTTACTCCCATTTTCTTTTTTCGCAAAGACTATAATCTACACTAAAATATTAATAAAATCTTGAGAACTGGCAATGTCTTAAAAGTGTTTTAAATATTCATTCCAAACTCGGCTACTGACTAGCTTGTAAAGTTTGCCACAAATACATACTACTTGGAAAATATGGCATTCAAATGTGATTTATTTTATAATCCTTTGTTCAAGAATAGAAATTAGTATTAAAACTGAAAAGCTCTGAATCTTAATCACCTTTAACATACACCCAGGCAGTGAGAGTTTAAGAAACTACAAAAGGTTTGTAAATTATGTAGCTTGATGGATTGGAGAACTAAAGATTTTAAGTAAATTACATATTAATTTCTTTTTTGATTCTTTTTTAACTAAAAACTGTATCATTCAATCTTTTCATATTTCTACACCCTCTACATCTTTATATAATTTCAGTAAATTCTACTTAGCATCATAACTTCTTGCAATAACAACATTTTCTGCAAGAAATTTTCACTAATCTGAAACAAATAAATTTATCTTATGGCCTTGATATCTGTAACTAAAAATCGATCCAAAATAATGAAAAGTCTTGGCAGAATTAGAAAAAGGAGCAAGATGTAGAAACTGTGATAATTGAAAAGAACGTTCTAAATACCTATAAATCCATAGTTGATTGGAAATTGTGTTAATCAATTTATGGGCCATTCCCTTCTATAAATAGAATAGCTACTAATCATTTTAAGTTGTACTATTTCATATAGAATTTGTAAAATGCAGAATTAGAAAAAAAACATGACATTCAATATTTTATGCTGCATTATCTCTTATCTTATAATTCAAAATCAATGTTTAATTTTATAGAATAACTGCTATTATTGGCACCACAGTTTATTTACAGTGCTATGTGAGATAAGGATAACGTTATTTAAGGAACTAATGGAAAAAATACAAGAATAATAAATAACACTTCATAAATTTTCATGTGACTTACACTTCAAAGATAAAAAGAGTCATGATCATTTATAATATGCCATTGACTAGAAATGAACTTTGAGTAAGAAGAATCTACTTCCAGTTATGCATTTTCTTTTTGTTTTACATTATTTATAAATACATCTACATATTTCAGGCTGAATAATTTACATAAAAGTTAGTTTAAGATGCAATAAATAAAGCAGGAAAAAAGTCAGCATATTAAGATAATTACATTAGATAAGTTGTCCTGTTATGGATTTAGATGAAACGAAGGTTATTTACTTATTTGTTTCAAGGATACTTTACATCCACAGATTTTGATAAAATTAACAAAATAAGCAAAAGAGTAAATACCACATATTGAGAGAATTAATGTATTTTACGAAAAATCATCGGTAATAGGCTTGATGTTTAAACAAATAAATTTTAATTGGGCAAACATTTGAATATGTTAACGTTTTATTATTTATTTGTGGTTTTTGTTCTTTGTTTTTTTTTAATCTAATTGTATTATCTTAACCATATCGGACTATTTTAGATATCACTTTATAATGGCACCACTATTGTCACTCAATAGGTGTTTTTCAATATTTTGTCTGACCTTTACCTGTCTATACTGAATTCAGACAAAATTACATCATGTGCAAGTCTCAGTGTATAGTGACTATAGGCAGGCCACCAAAATGTTTGCACCAAAAATCAGGACTTATCTTATAAGTTTGAGAATTAGTGAGCATTTCCTATGAGCGTCTACAAGATTTCTTCCAGGGAAAGGCAAAGATTGAAAAACAAAAAGAAAAACGGCTGTTTGCAGTTCAGCAAAGAATCCAGGGGAGGGGCAAGTGCTCCACCTTGTGTCCCCTCAGGCCGCTCATGTTATTTCCAATAAATTCTAGAAATTATCCTTAAAAGCTAAGAAATCAAAACTCAGATTTGCATGTTCAAATTGCAAAAAACTATCAAATTCCAGCATCTCATTTTTTTCAGAATATCGTCATTGCATATGCAAAATGCGCTATGTGTACTTTTTTTCAATATGAGTTATGTGCTGCGTTTCTTACAGTGGCATAACAAGTGAACCACCCGCCACAAAGCAAGTTAGTTTGGAAAACCCAAGAGGGATCTCTGTGTTAGGAGAGAAATGCAAGAAGAAGAATGTTAGGATCTCGAGGTGCCCGCAAGGATCCCTTAATTGGTTGTTACGCTACTGGTTTCTTTTATGGATTGTGTAACACATTGCATCACGTAACTCATGTTGAAAGAAAAAGTGCACATGGCGTATTTTGCATACGCAACGACGATATAATAGAAAAATATCCTTTTTATACCACTTCGCATTGGATGATGCTCTACCACCTAACCACGGTAGCATTAAAATTTCATCAAAAACATTGATACTTCTGAAGATGATGATTTTTAAGATTTTAGTGATTTCAAAAAATGCCTCGGTAGCTCGAAGTACTAGTTTGTACTTGGTTTTCAGACATACACAAAGATACCAAAAATAAAACTTTTTTGATTTGGTGCGAACTTTTTGTCGGTCATGGTTTAAACAACTTTAGATTTGTGTAAAATTTAAAATCCTCTCTTTTTAATTCAGGCAGCGCTACTACAGAGTTATTGCAATTGATTGAGGATGGTTTGAATTTGACGCCATGTTTAAATTATTTTCATGTTGGTACTACTTGTTTACTTTTTGCAATGTGTCAAGTTTGTGTTGTTTACAAGGTATAATAACGAAGCAAATAACGAGAAGAAAACACAAAAAAATACAAACGAAACGAGGAAATGTAAATAAGACAAACGAATTAACACCCGAACAGCAAACGACAACAAAATATGTAATTTGACAATTTACTCCCGGGTGACCCTGAACGCTTACTCACAATAGCCAACCCACCACGTGAAAAACTTCGGCGCCAAGTTTAAACCATCCTCAATCAATTGCAATCACTCGGTATACCTACAGTTGAGTGAAATAACCAACATAACCAACTTTTACCTTCAGGTTTTTATATCCCGCAAATATCCATGGAATAAAACCCGTGGAGAGGCACACATGAACAATCTGTAAATAACAACATACATTCCATACAGTATCTTGAAACTAAAGAAAGATAGAGAAATGAGAAATTTGTAACGACGCATAATTTGCATAACAAGCCCATTTAGAAGATGCAAGCTTTAAATCTTAAATATTTATGTGGTCTAATGAACTTCTGAATTCTCAGAATTATTTAAAAGGGAATATTTAGGTGTTGACGTCAACAATTAAACTTTTGACGTCAGAAGATAATAGAGAAGACTAAAATTAGTGTTTGTGACGTAAATTGTGCCCAAAAAGTTGTTTCAATGTTGATAATCAACACCTTCAAAGCAAATAAAAGAAAAAAGCGACAGAAGTATGCATATAAGATTTGTTGGTTTATAAGATTTATGTATTTTGAATAAAATACAAAACGAAGATTAAGTTAACTAACTAATTTAACTTGAACCTCAGCATATTACAATATTACAGGATACATATAAATACTAATGGAAGATATTGCGTGCAGGAATGTTATATGGAATCAACAACTTTACATCATTTTTAATTTAGAAATTACATATTTAACAGACCAAATAGCTCTTATAAATATGGTCTAAGAATTACTTAATTTTTGTTAATACCCAAGGATTATATATACAGAAAAATTGTTTTATAACTGCTCTATGTACTTGGTGTGTCCTTTTCAATTATCTTTTGCCCCTCTGTTAATTTGACTTTATTTGCTATCTAACAGCTTGTAAATACGGACTATCATTAATGGAACTAATTTGAACTGCCTAATAGATACGCAAAACGTTTAAATTTGGTTTTTGCAAAAGTCTTCATCATCAAGCAGGGATAAAAAAACTACGAAAGATTCAGAGTTCGTGCACTCTCTGATATATCAAACTCATCGTGCTCGAATCAAAAATAGTAAAAATTATTTTTTTATTGACAACTTAGAAAGAAGAATGTCATGAGTTCCAAAAAGCGAAGTGACATCGCCGATACCGTGTGCAAAGAAATTCTGGTACCTTCAATCCCCAGCTTTCTTTCGTTAAAGTTTTGTGTATTTATATTTTTTTTGGATAAACGCAGGGTGGGACAATTAGGATAGCTAAGAGAGCAGAAAGAAACGCAAAAGACAGCATAAAAAGAGTCAATAATGTTCTGGTTTAGTTTGAAGCTGTAGAGGGTGCCGGGGCACCGAAATAGCCAATGCTGTCTTAACCATTTGGCCCTCTCAAGACCTTCTAATGTAAACGTCCCTGATTATCGTCTTACGGTTTCCTTATTTGCTTTTTAAAGAAAAATCCAGTAGGCCCGTGAGTGCCCATGGGAGAGTCGCCCTCAGACTCCGAAACAAACATGGTAGTAAGCCGTGAACTTTTTTGAAAAAAGAAAAGCATAAGTAAACTAATCTCCAAAATAGCCATGGCACGCAAAAGTTCTTCGCGCTTGGCGCATTTTTTGGCGCTTAAAAATTGTTTAAGTTTAGATCTGGTTGACTTTAAAATATTATAACTATTATTACTTTTATTGCATCTCAGTAATACAAGTTATACCGGGAATCTTAATATATGTGCAATTCGAACAGGTATTCGACGGTGGTGGCCCCTCGTAAACGAACTGAGAATATACGTGATGTTGTTTAAATGAAAATTTTACCGAGATTTGAATTGGCGCTTAACATGGCGTTTTCTTCATCTCAGATGGCGCTATTTGGCGCTTTGACGGAACGGAACTGGCGCTTCTATGAGATAAAATACTGGTAACACTGATTCTAATACTCTTGACTAGTCTCTCAAGAGGTCAAATGCCTTCACGTGATGTGCTTAGTAGCTTCCTGGCTTGTATGGCAAAAGACTTATTTGAACAAGCTTGTGCAGTTTATCACTGATGTTTCGGGTCACGTGATTTGCATAATTTACCAATGAAATATTTATAAACAACTCCATGTTGTTCGATGCTCTTGTGAAAGCCCTTTGCCTTGAGGTGGAAGATCCATTGAAATTTAAGGCACATTCGTGTTGCTTCGTTTGTTCATTTTTTTGTCTATGAAAATTGCACATCGAAAAAACTATTTCGAACACCCAGAAATAGAATTTTCTTTGTTGCAACTCCAATTATAATTGCCTTGGGATCCTAACAACTCCTGATGAAGCGTTGTATCCATGGTCATAAGATCGCTTTGACCAACCAGTATCAACAATAACTGTGATGTATGATATTTCTTTTCCATCCACAACAGTCAAGTTTCCTTTGTATATGGCATGTTGCTGCTCTTCTTCCCCTGTTTTTTGCATCGTTTAATGAAAATATTTGTGCCACACCTAAAAATCTTCTATTAAGAAACTTTAAGGTACTATATGCAGCATTACGTACAGTTTTTACTTGAGATGTTTCTTTGGCAAAAGTCTTTGGATTCATAAACGGAACATCCTCCTCCCTGCGACCAATACCTTTACTGAAAAATCTTTTTATTTCGAAGGATGGTCACTACTTATACAACAGTTTTATCAGTTATCACAATGAAAATATAATGAAGAATGCAAACCAGCTGTTTCCTCTTTCACAAGATTCATCTTTCCCATAGTACAGTGTGGTCCAATTTTGATGGAATTAAATGGTAACTTTCTTATTAGTGCAGATAAATGAAAACGGCTTAATTACTCATGACCTATTTTTTCATGCTTATTCCAGTTGCCAGAAAAAAGTTGTCATCTTTTGTTTTTTTCCCTAGAGAGAAAAAGTGAAAAATGGCTGATTTCTTCATTTTGCTGTAACTTCTTTATTTTCGAAGCTAGAACAAAATCATTTTGGCATTGTTGAGACACTTTTTAACGTAGAATTCAATACCGTCAGTCGTTGTTTTCTAGCCCTTTCCATAACTGCACTGTAACTCAAAGTTAAATTTTTTAAATGGACTAATTCCTTCAATTTCCTGTAACTCCTTTATTTTCAAAGCTACAATAAAATCATTTTAGCATTGTTGAAGCTCTTTTTAACGTAGAATTCAATGCCGCCAGTCGTTTTTTTCTAGTCTTTTCCATAACTGCGCTGTAACTCAAAGTTGAATTTTTAAATGGACCATTCTATAAGTCGTATGGATGAACGCTTCAATCAGACAGGACCTTACAATCGCAGACCAGGACAAGGGCGCAAACGGTCTACGGATGCAAGAGATGAGTGCTTTTTGAGGCAGGACAGTCACTCGTACAATGTTAAGAAATGAGTTGGCAATTGCTCGCAATGTCATGATATCGTCTCGAACTGTGAGAAGACGTTTAAATGAAGCTGTATCGAGCAGTAGAAGACCGGCGAAAAAACCTTTGCTAACCAGGGGACACAGCAAGATTACGTTTCGCTAAAAATCATCAAAACTGGACGGTCGATGATTGGAAGAGAGTTTTGTTTTCAGATGAGACTAGGGTCAACTTAAAATCTTCGAATGGACGTGAGCGTGTCTGGCGAAAGCCAGGAGAGAGATGTGCAAGCTGCAATATTACTCCAAAAATTCCATTTGGTGGAAGCACTGTAATGTTTTGGGGAGGAATCTGTTTTAACGGTCGTACAGTGTTGGTTCCCATCCGTATGAGATCCATGAATGCCGATTATTATCTCGAAAACGTCATAGTTGAACATGTAATGCCGTTTGCTCCCTTCGTGGGGCTTAATTTTGAATTCATGCAGGGTAATGCTCGTCCCCATGTGGTTAGCCAAGTGATTGATTACTTAAATGCAGTTGATCTTCAGTTAATGGAATGGCCAGCTAACAGTCCCGATTTAAATCCCATCGAGCATCAATGGGACGCTCTTAAAAAAAAGTTTGCAGTCACAGACCCTCACCTGTCGACCATAATCAACTGATAAATGCAGCAATAGCAGAATGGGAGAATATTTCCCAAGATGTTATCGAAAATCTTATCTCCAGTACACCAAGGCGAATGAATGCAGTAATAAGAAGTAGAGGAAGCCATACACGGTACTAGTATCGGTTTGAACACTTTAATTTAATTGTTTACGTTTTTTGTGTGTAGTTCATATTTTGCGAATTTTTAGCATTATTAATTGTGTAATAAAAAATGACTTAAAATAAGGTCTTCTCTTGCCAATTTCTGTTCAAAACAACTGCACTACTTTATTTACAAATTTCTATGAAGCTATCAATCACATCAGTCGAATGCAGGAAAACTTGTGCTTATTTAATCAAGCGGTGGGTTAATTTTGTCCATGAGTTTACAATTAATTACTGTATTATTCAAAATTAATTCGGTTATCATCCTCAAACTAATTACAGTAAACAAGAACTAAACACGTATTTCTGTTTCTAATACTACCGTAACTGTATAGGCTTAATTTCGTTTTTTAGACTTCATAAACATTCGTTTTGTGATTGAAATTAGTTTAACATAAATTTCAGTTAAATTGCTGATTGTTCTTCCGTTACGAAATTTTTAATTTTTTTAATATTCTTTCTAGCACATTAAACGCTTCTACATCAATTTGATTTTTACTACCGTAGCCCCTTATAAGTAGCCTCACTGTAGCTCAAGATCTTCAGTCAATCAATTACTTATCCACTACCAATCGCAAAAGATGTTTCCGTTAATGGAAAACTTTGTCGTCTCTTTATTGTAGTGTTTTTATAAAGAAAATATTGAAGTAAAGGCTTTAGATGAAAATAATAATAATCAGGAGATTTTCCACAAAAGTATTATTTGAAATTATAATCAAAATGATTCATTCACTTGTTTTTTTTTCTGTACCATGTTTTGGCAGCATTCAAATTGCTTTAGATTGTGCATTGTTTTTTGCCAATTAAATGTACTACTAGGTACATATGTACTAAGCATTCTTATCTTTTAGCAAACGCCTTGTAGTTTTTTTCCTTAATTCTCTACACAGAAATACAAATATTATAGTAGTGATTAGTTTAAGAATTATTGTAGTTCATTTTTTAAGTTTTCCCCTAACAAAAGTATCATTTAATATGTGTCATTATCTTTTCTTTATCTCCACGTGAAACACATCGATTATAAAACAGGTGTACTAAGTTTCGTAATCAATACGCAGCTATAATAGTAATAGAAATTCATTTCAAAATAGAATCTAAACAAATATTCATTGAATACATAATGTAACGTGCACGTAACATGCTGTATATATTTACGCGAGAAATATCAGAATAATAAAAGGTTTCATAATAAACTTATAAACAATTTTAAAATAGTCCTAATAAAATAATGCTACTGCGAATTCTATAAATACATAAAAGAACCGGTTTAAACAAGCACAATGGATCGTATTAACATAAATTAACATCGTCTTGTATATTCTATTTAAACAAAACTTTCGTGTTTACGCTATCAAAACTGTACTCCCGTACCGAATTAAACCGCTCATTCCTGGCTTAACTGGTTGCAACTGGTTACGGCTGTATCTAGCACCAAGTCGCTTCAAACTAGACGCTACTTGACTGAACGTAGATTGTATGTTACCTTGTTATAAATGAAAGCGAACAGTTTATTTTCGTCTTAAACCGGTACCTAACAGCACGTCGTGTTTACGCGTTGGAAATTCTTTCGTTTACGCAAAATTTTAGTTTCTTTTTTGTTTTGTTTCGAATGCAGTTAGTGTGTGCGAACGCCTTCGGTTTTTAAATTCAATTGTTGCAGAGTGATTGCGTGCGATATATGACGTGATGCACAACGCCAACTTTCTACATTAATTAATTTGCCTTGAAATCAGTGCTATTTTATTTGCTACGTCTTAATAAATTTATTTCGCATTGAGAACGTCGTATTTTGATAAAATTCAAGTGTGTGTTTGTGATAATTCACGAAAAATAATGATTTTTCGTTAATACTTGCTAAAAAAAAGGAGTGTACGTGAAACTACGATGTGCCAAGAATTTAATTGCAATATACATTGTTGAACGAAAGTGTTTTTAAAATAACCCGGTTCATTTATTTACCTAAGATTAAATTTTCGCAAACTTATGATTAAACAACTAGAAAAACATTTTACGTTCAGGGAAAGCGTTTTAAATCCTCTCATTTTAACGTACAACAATTCTGCATGCGTTCAGGAATGGTCTGGAAAAGAACTTCGTTCCGAACATCATTTTCAAAGCCCTTCTTCAGCCAATTACAAAAGAATATTTTCCGCTTCCAACCGGTTAACTGGATTCTTCAAAGTTTCTACATTAGGTGACAGGAACGTACGGCGTATTCCAAAAGCCGTAAAAAGAAGAGATTGTATATCTTACGACCTTAAACGAATATATTTCTGTCACGGAAGGAACTGTAAAGCTCTCATTTGAGTTGGCGTGTGATTTAAACCATTCATCGGTTCTCTAAAATACCAAAATGTATTTGCTTATACATACAATGACCATTACAGAGAGCGACTGTGTAATACAGGCACAGTTTTTCCACGCCGTCTGCAACGATGCGGTGCAAGTTAACGATTTCAAACTTGTCGGCAGAAGATTGAGCTTGAGAATTCACCCAAATTTACGGGTCAATCGAAACAAGTTAAATTTGCAACGATTAAATGCTCCCAATTTGAAAACTTTAATGAAAAAAAAATGCCCTGCACATAAAACATCAAGTACGGGCGATACACATGTACGTTGAAAAAGTATTCCTTTTGACCTTTACAGTTTACACACTATAAGCTAATTGTTACTTTTATTAAAAACTCAATTAATTTAATTTGTTTACAACCATGAAAGACATAAAAATAAATTATAACAAGCATAAATAAACGATGTCACTGTGTTTAGCTAATTGATTGTTTGTTTTTGTAGTGGGAATCTAAATCAGCAAAATCGTAATGCAAATCAGTTGCAAAATCAGATTGAGGAAGTGAACTTGAACAAATATACTCAACAAGAACTTTCGCCGGCTACGTCTAATGAAAGCAGCTATCCGAATGTTGTCAATTCTAATGTAAGTACAAATTTTAATTTAGAAAGTTTTTTTTTGTATCTAGGGTTGGTAATGATCATTTGATCTGTAGATCTTAAGCGCGTTTCCACAATTTCTTAGTTTCATTCAGATTCATCCAAAAATGTTTTGGTCATCAAACAGACACCAACCGAAAGATTCCGAATGACGACTGTAATTTTTTTTTGAGTTCGCTCATTTTATTCTTGTTAATGTTACTGGTAGGTACCTACCATAAAGCTGAGATTTAATAGTCCATTCATTATGTTTCTAAACAGTACAGAAATGAGCTTCCTGGCGTTAACAAGCAAAATGTAAAAAAATAAACACCATAGCAGCACATTCATCAGTTATGGCTGTTAGTAATTAAAATTATTATATTTTATGAAAAGTTTTGTTTGTTTAAAAGTTACAACAATATACAATGTCCACATTTTGATGCTCACTATTGGGATCTCGAAAATTGTAAAAGATACGAAGTCGGTTAAATTAGAAAAGTTTTGGCTATTTTGGAGATCAGTTTACTTATGCTTTTGTTTTTTCAGAAGTTCACGGCTTACTAGATATTCGCTAAAAACGAAATTATTTTATTTTTTTAAAATAAAAAGCATTTCCCACTTAGTGTGCCATGGCTTTAAACATATGAAAATCATTGATTTTTATCAGATAAATTACATTTGTTATGTAACAATTGCTAAAACAAAACAAAAGACGCTTTTAAGATACTTTACTGAGCATTCACAGGTAGCATCAAATAAACAGCTAATGCCCCATAAAAGCGTATTTATTTTGTTTTAGCAATTTTTGCATAACAAATGAATTTCTTTGATAAAACTCCACGACTTTGTGTGTTAGATGTCATGGCACACTATAATGAAAAATGATTTTCACTTCATAACTCGGTAAAACAAAAGAATAGCTATGTCAAACCATGTATCACTGAAAAGCATTTAAGGCGTGCAGTTAAGTAATATGAAAATCAAGTAGGCGTTCCATTAGAAAAGATTTGGATTTGCATTTCACCGCCAAAGTAAAACAAAATACAATTGCGAAAATAATTTGTTTGTGTTTCGGAGTAAATTCTCTAAAACATCCTCTTTGCTGTTCTTTTGTATCTTTGCTCGTTCCTGAGATATTTCACTTTAAAAAAAATAAGATAATTTCGTTTTTAGCAAATATCTAGTAAGCCGTGAACTTTTTTGAAAAAACCAAAGAATAAGTAAACTGATCTCCAGAATAGCCAAAACTTTTCTAATTAAACTGACTTCGTATCTCTTACAATTTCCGAGATCCCATTAGCGAGTATCGAAATGTGGACACACTGTATATCTTTTGTAGAAGAATTCTAAGTAATAAACAGTACAGAAATGAGCTTCCTGGCGTTAACAAGCAAAATGTAAAAAAATAAATCATCTGTAAATAATAATGGTGTGCTGTGAAAGGTAGGTCTTCTTATTTAGAATCAAAAAAGATTAGAGTTAGATTGACATAAGCAATGTTATTTTTATTATTTTCTAACGTTTTGTGTTGGAAATTAGAAATTCTTAAAAATTGATTGTTACAAAATTTATATACTGTATAGAACTGGAATAGATTATTATCTGAGTGATTACTAAATCATATTCATACATATGTGCAATTTATCAAAATGGTGCCCTTGCCAGTAACTCTTAATATCATTGTCTGAAGAGTATACTATATGGTCAAATTGATTATTCATTGTTATCATTATGTTCCCATCTCGTTTTTCAAAAGAAAACCTTCATCATATTTCCAATGGTAGTAATTCTTGCTATTCTTGTTTTTGAGAGTTGCTCCTATTACTGACCCACCACTCCTTTTGCCTAATACTTCCATTTCTATTTCTATGTTTGTAACTAGTTGATAACTGTCCATCTATATCAAAATTTTTGCAAATGGTTTGAAAGTTTTTCTTGATAATTTATTTCAAGTTTTCTATTTGAGTGATTAGTTTGTAAAATTTTGAGTATCTTGTTTTTGGATTGTTTTTAGTGTTTATGTTGTCTAAATGGTAACAAGAACGTATAAGTATTTGCACTTATCAAGTTCCAATTCTTCTTATCAGAACTTCCTCTGTATGTGTGGTATTCTATTTGTTAATTTCTGAATATTATCTTAGCTAATTCTGTTACAGATTCATTTTATGTTTTCTACGCGCAATGTAGTAAAACTTTCTGTCAACAATTTCATATTCTATTTGAAAAGATTTTTCACCTGCTCTTTATTTTTCTGTTTTTGTGATCATAAAATGAGGTTAGGATATTCTCTAGAATGAAACAAGTGCAAGAATCATAATGTCTGTAAATAATAATGGTGTGCTGTGAAAGGTAGGTCTTCTTATTTAGAATCAAAAAAGATTAGGGTTAGATTGACATAAGCAATGTTATTTTTATTATTTTCTAACATTTTGTGTTGGAAATTAGAAATTCTTAAAAATTGATTGTTGCATTAGTTTTGAACACGTTTTGAAGGTGCATATTTTTCAGTATTGTTGGGGAAAACATAGAATGACCTACCTTTACAGCTTACTATTATTTATGTTATTTTTGTTAGACATTAAATAATTATAAAAAAGTGAGAGGTATATCTTGAATATACATCTAGTATTCAATATTTCCGTCTTATTTCACAGGTTTACCCCCCAGACCAATTAGTAGCTGGCTCGAATCCCCAGATAACAACACACTGGCTAACAGTGAACCGTTTCGATAAGTATGTATCCACATTTGCGAACTTTTGCGGTGCGGATATGTTGCGCATGTCGCGTGATGATTTGATTCAGATTTGTGGCCACGCCGATGGAATCCGCCTCTATAATGCTTTGCATTCTAAGTAAGTTTCTTCAATTTTGCATTTAAATTACAAGAACTTAACATTATAATATTTTTACAGAACAATCGCACCTAAACTGACTATTTACATCTGTCGCGAAAATACATCTGTCTTTAATGCCGTCTTCCTATCCACACATAACAACATTGAACTATTGCAGAAATTATCTTCCTTAACAGGCATTCCTCAAGATCAAGTTAGAGATATATACATGCAGGGTCCACAATCAATTCATATCCATCTTAATAATGATGTTATTAAACATATCAAAGAAGAAACGATGTTTAATCTAGAAGTGATACAGGATAATGGTAGCTATATTTTTATATTAAAACCTATGAATAATAAGTAGGTTTTTTTGTTTTTATTGTTATTAATAAGTGTATGTTAATTACTATGTCTATAATAGAAAATCACAGATTAGAATAAAGTGTAAACGCAAAAAAAAACAATTTCTTCTAATCTGTGACTAAAAATTTAAAAAAAAAAGTTTTAAAGTGACCTGAGAATGCCATAGCTTAGTTTTTGTTTTGTTTTTTTGTAATATTAGTGATTACGTCGTAATACAGAAAAAATTCCATTTATAAAATGGTATTAGTTTTAGTGGAAAATTTCAAATATCTCATTTCCTCCCCTTATATAATTACTGAAAAAGCTGTATCAAACATTGATACTTGACTGGTATAACTTTCTATTTATTATAATAAATGAATCATCATTATGGTTTGGTTTTGAGGAAAAATTTGGTAAGAAATTTTTCCTCAATCAGTTAATTCCAGAAAAGGCATAATAATTAGAATATTCCATTTATTCAATTTTGCTAGATTTAACCAGATTTATATTGATGAACTTACAACAAATAATAAGATTATTCCGTAAAAATTTTTACCAATCACAAAAAATATGAAATTAACCAAATTATGATCATTGAAAGTATTTTTTATTGTGATGCATAATTAAAATGCATTTTTTATCAGAACGTGAGTAAATCTCACGATAATGTATGAAACATGTTAAAGATTCCTTGTAATAAGTCTTGTGTATTGTTATTGTCAGATTTTAGATATATATTTTTCTTAAATAGATTTAGAATATTAGTTGAACAATTTTATTATTATATATTTGCTTGTTATATCTTTAGTTGTATTAAATTTTAAGATTTAAAAGTTACAGATTTATTTAGTTATAATTTAATAATATACTTTTATCTTTATACTATTAATCTGTATTAAGCAAACCATTTTTTCATATTTAGTATGATTTGAGGACTAGAAGAATGTCTTAAACGTCCTCTCCTACATAAAGATATTGTTACAAAATTTATATACTGTATAGAACTGGAATAGATTATTATCTGAGTGATTACTAAATCATATTCATACATATGTGCAATTTATCAAAATGGTGCCGGTAATTTTAAAAATCATTTTATAATTGTAATAGTTGTTAATTGGTTTTTAAGATACTAATATAAATGTACTACTAATAGTTTCTAATAATTACAAGCATAACAAGTGTAGTTTTCATAATCTTGAAGTAATTATAATAACAATGTTTGATTATATTGTAAATAATTGTGATACTGAATTTACTATATTAGATATACTATATTCTAAGAAATTAGTGTATATGCACTTTAATGTGCCTTCCAGAATATTATATCGAACTATTTACATCATTTACATTAAAGTCATCAAATTTATAAGTGTACATATTTCAATATTCATTGTAATTGTATGTACAAATTAAACATAATAAGTATAAATATAATGATTACATCACAGTTTGTTTTTAATTTTTCCTTTAAATTTAAAATAAGATATTTAATATAAAAACATTTACTTTTATAATTTGTTGAATTCAGCAATATTTTTAAATTAAATTCTTAAATTATAAAAAAGAGCTCAATTTTCTCAAAGCTATCCTTCTAAATTTGAACAAGTACTGTGCATTTTTTTATTATAGAATTCAGAGTATGCCATGACTTACAGTTTCTATTATTACTAATAATATGCATTTCTACAATAATAAAAGAGTGAATTATCAGAGATGTGGGTTTAAATGCCATGCGTGATATAGAGTTTTTCTACATGTGGTGTTATCTATAAAAAGGTACCTTAAGTTGGAAAAGTAAATTTTGTTCTAGAGCAAAAAAACATGATCACAATCACAGTCAAATTATTGATTTTTAGGTTGTAATCCCAGATGTTTCTAGCAGCTTTTGACATAATTTTAAGGTGTAAACCAGCTCTGTAGGTTATTGTCTTGCTATTCTATACATATAATTATTCAACACAGTATCATGTTATAATTAAATGGCATGCAAAACTTTATAGCTGTGTTTCTCAAAACTATGAAATTAATCTGATCGTTTTGTAAATACTATTTTCTAGATCTGTAGAATAAGATCACATCGCATACACTTATCTTCAAAAAAACCCATACAAGTAGTACACTTTAAATGTAGGATTTTTTGTTAGTGTAACACCAATTTGTAATTATTGCTTAGTAATTCATTTCATTCTAAATAATGAGATTCTATTTTTGAATAAGATTCCTTTTATCACATAAAATCTTGTGTCCGTAGTTATGAAGATTAATTCATACCCGTAGATTTTAGGTGTAGAGGATTTTTTTGAAGAAATACAGGGTGTGTCTAAAATGTTTATCCCAGCTTTACCAGCATATTCTATGAGTCACAAGGATTAAAAAATCTATATACACCTAGGTTTAAAAATGTCCCCTTTCTGAGTTATCAACATCTTAAGATAGAATCATTACATGAAGTGTACTTAACCCGTTATGCCTAGCCTACTACAAAGTGTTTGTAAATGTTTCTGGGTCCAGTGGACTCTGAAATCATGCTTGAGGCTGCACTTGCCGCCTTTTGAAAAACAGATTATATATTAGAATGTTTGTTATGTTACACGCATTGTATCGTTGTTATTATGGTTGCCTAATATTACGTTTTTTTAAGAATTAAGAAGTTAAAATTATAAGTTAATAAGCCTACAACTTTAGTCTTGAAAAAGACTTTTTCGTATAATAAGCGTAATTAGAGAGAGAAAATGTGGAAAAATACAACAAATTTCAGCACAATATTAACTAAATTGCTAAATGCAGGACAACAAATACGTATTAGTTGTTGAAATAAATCAACAAGGTTGCACATCAAAATTAGATTCCATAGCCAACTGGATCCAGAAACATTTATGAACACTTTGTATAAAAAGTACACATAAAACAAGTTGTAACCTGCAGCTGTCTTGCAATATCCTAACCTAATATTGACAGAAATAGCTTCGGTGCATTTCTATCTTTCATGTAGAATGGATGCATTTTGTTTTCTAGTGAGATTGTGGTTGTTGTGCAATTTAGAATTTTGTAATTTTGTAAACATGGCTGAATATGGTATACGGTTTGCAAAGTAAGTACTTTTTAAATTTTTCTAATTAGTTAACCATATATTATTTTTTACTATATGTTTTTATATACCTTAGTATTTTGTGACTACATTTAAGTGTACTAAATATAGTAAACCAGGCAAATACTGCAACACTACTTGTTTCAGAAATTTCTCTCTAAATAATGTACTCGCAATGCTGGAAGACAATAAAGAATTAATAAGGTAGGTTGAAGCAATTGCTTTATTGCCATCTGTAAATGCTTGCAAAACTTTTACAGATGAAGACTTGGGGGGGGAAAAAGACCAAACATCGACTTCCTGGAACTCAACTGCAAGCACTTGGCTGATAACAGCAACCTTAACAAAGAGGATAAATTTGCAAAAGTAAGGCTTCTCTTTACACATATGAATAAGAAATTTATTGAATAAGGTGTTCTTACAAAAATGCATTCTGTTGATAAGGCCCTGGTCCCGTATTTTGGCAGACATTCCTGTAAACAATATAAACATGGGAAACCAATAAGATACAAGTATAGTTGTGGGTAGGTTCATCAAGGTTGGGATACATATACTAGTTTGAGCCTTACCAAGGGTCATCCACAAAAAATATGAGTGGTGTAGGTAGACCATTCAGATCTGAACTTTAGTCTATATCGGATTTCAGTTTGGGGGAAGAAAAAAGAAATGGTATTTTTCCCTAGTCAGGCATTGTGTTGATATGGCAGTTTATCACAATGCTTGGCAACTGTACAAAGTACACAGAGGTGATATTTAGTTTAGCCATAGCACTGTATTGTGTCAAAATAAAAAGCCTTCTTATTATTCAAGAGGTCATCCATCAAAAAAGAAAAATATTGGTTGTCATTATGATCGTCTGGACCATTTTGTCACACCCCAAGGGAAGCAAACTTGATGAGGCTACTGTCATGAAAGAGCTAAAACCAGATGTAATAAGTGCAATATAGGACTCTATATATTTTATCCAGTATCACACAAATTAGCTTTACTCACATATGTTCCTAGCATACTATATACAGTACGGCTTATTTTTGATACTTTTTGAAAAATGAAAAATCCAAAAATGTGTATAAGGTATCCCAAATTGAGTAGGATAGTATGGGTAACCTTCTTATTATTACAGTTAGAGCTTTGGTTAAATAGGCAATGTTGTGCAAGTTTGAAGTTTGAAATTCATAACCGATTAGCAATTTCCAAAAAAAGTGAAAGTCACGGATTTTTAAAAAGTCAAATATCTCCGTAATTTAAAAAGCTATATGCAAAAAGTCTTACCCTGCGTTTGGTAAGGACCTTTGACAGCTGTTTTTGCTCGAAATCGTCTCTTGTTCTTGTCACTCGAGTCTGAATGTTTATTTGAGTGACAAGAACAAGAGAGACGTTCCCGAGTAAAAATAGCTGTCAGATGTACCTTACCGAACGCAAAGTATAATATGAAAGTTGCTTGCTTCAATGAGATACACTTACAAATGATGTCAAAACAAAATTCAAGATATCCGATTCCAACATATTAATGGCAACTTTCGTTTTTTAAATGGGTACTATGTTGGATTTTTACATGATTAAATAGAATTTAATCAAAGCTGTAAAACTATAATAATAAAAAAGTTACCCATGCTATCCTACTCAATTTGGGACACCCTGTATATCTCTTTATTATCCTTATTTTAAAGAAATTCTCAAAAATTAACAATTTCTGATGCATACTTATATGTTTAGACATATCTGGGTTAATTAAATGGCAAAAACGAAATCAGTAACCTATGAACATTTTTAACAAACGTTTTCTTATTTGAAACTAGATGATCAAAATGACTCCCTATAGCATTAACACATGCATTACAACGTTTTATCATGGATCACCTAACATGTTTCAATATCCCAGGAGTATTTCGAATTGATTCGAAGCCTTGCATAATGCACTCTTGTGGAACCTGTCGAGCTGGAATTGGTGTACAGTAAACCATACTCTTTAGATGCCCCCCACAAATAAAAGGTGTAGACAACCCTCCGTACACATATGAAAAGTGTAATGGCATTCCTGACACCCGCGAATAATAAAAAGGAGTACCAACATTATAGATATCGTTCTTT
The DNA here is from genome assembly GCA_011009095.1 of Ignelater luminosus. Taxonomy (NCBI): domain Eukaryota; kingdom Metazoa; phylum Arthropoda; class Insecta; order Coleoptera; family Elateridae; genus Ignelater; species Ignelater luminosus. The sequence goes on along the minus strand of VTPC01003437.1, from coordinate 40,814 downwards.
AAAATTCTCAACACTTTGATTAAGTTTCGACATTATATTCTGGGGTATTTTGTTTCTTTAACGTACAAATCATGAATTTAAAAAAGTCCAATTTATCGCAAACCATGCTGAACCATAGTTGGCCCTCCTCTCTTACAGCAAAAACTCGTGAAGAGATGATTTATTTTTGTTTTTTAATTATAACTTATAAGGCATAAACGGTAAAAAGGTAATTTTAAGTTGAGTTTGTGGGAAATACATACTATGTGGTCGTAGGGAATTATTTTCTTCAAGGTTGGCTGCATTACTTTTATTTACTTCGTAAAAATTAAAAATAAAAATACCACTTTTATATGCAGGTTAGAAATGGAAAACGAAAGCACTTTAATTATAAGTGAAAGCTCAAAATCTCTGCAACAAGAAATAAACAGTTATTGTGATATTAATGTAAATACCGTGTGCAGAGTATGCCTTGAAAAAAGTCAACCCCACAAAAAAATGTGTAATATATTTGAATTTGGTGAAGTATCAAATATGATAATGGCCTGTACTTCTGTTCAGGTAAATTTAATTCTCGAATTGAGTTTTATCTTATTTAAATTAGTATTTTTATTGTAGATAATGGATGGGGATGGTTTACCAAATACAATTTGTAGTAAATGTTTAGCAAAATTAAATATTGCTTGGCAATTTAAAATGCAATGTGAAAGTTCAGATGCTAAACTACGGCAGTTTTATTTCAATAATTCACAACAGCTTCAGATTGCTCAAAATTTCGACGGTTTTGATTATGGTATAAAACAAGAGCAAGATTTATGTTTATTAAAAAAAGATGTAACAGCAACTACATTTAATGTTGTACCAGAAATTACAAATTACAGTAATGTGTGTATTTTTTATCATAAAGATACTGCAGCATATTTTTAAAATATTTTTTGTAGGCCTCGGTGTCTGATTTAAAATGTGATACAGATGATACAAAAACAAAAAGTGTGAAAAGATCATCAAAACGTCAAAAATCGGATAAAAAAGAACAAAAGATTCATCAATGTGACACATGTGGAAAAACATTTAATAGAAGAGAATATTTAACTCAACACATAAGAATACATACAGGTATAAAATAAACACAGAAATAAAGAAATGATAGTTACTTGATTGTATTTTAAGGAGAAAAACCATATCGCTGCCATTTATGTGAAAAACGATTTGTAAATTCTGGCCATTTAACAACTCATATGCGAACTCATACGGGTGAAAGACCACATGCCTGTACATTATGTCCAAAAGCATTTTCAACAAGGCAAGAATTACACAAACATACAATGGTATTTTGCTTTAGTTAACATGAGTGTTTTAGATTTAAAATGGCAATTACTTTCTAGGTGCACAATGGTGAAAGACCATTTGTATGTAAGATGTGCGGGAAATGTTTTGGCAGTTCAAGTAATTTATATTCACATTTAAAACATCACACTGGAGAAAAGAATTTTACATGTGAACATTGTGGAAAAGCATTTTATACAAAACAAGAATTGAAACAACATCTTGTAGTGCATACTGGTGAAAAGGCTTTTCTTTGTGAATATTGTAATAAACGATTCTCACAAATTGCACACTTAAGAAGACATTCTAAATTACATAAATAAAAGTTGAATTTTGTTTCACAGGATTTTTTATTATGAAGATGTAATTATTATTACGTATGTTTTGTGATAGGATAAATTTAGTTTGATGTTTAGTACCTTTTTCGATGAAGTCCATAGTACTTAAATTTACAGTATTTAATTAGTATTTTGCAAATACATATACAACTCTAATTTTGAAAACTATGGAAAAGTGAAGTATATTACAATCTAATTTGTGTGTCAATATTATAATACATACTATACACAGTTTTATGGTAAAATTTTATTCATGAGAAAGAATGCAAACAAGGTGCAGGTCACTTTTGCTAATTTTTATTTCACAGCTGCAATATCAGATTATTTGCACTAACCTTGCTTAAATTTAAGGGAGTTTTAAGTCTATGGATACAATTGTCAGAAACAGCAATAATTGGTATGTTCAATAGTCTTAGTAATTTGCATTGAACTCATCGCTATTTTGTGCTTGCAAGCAAGCTGAGTTTTGCTGGAGCACTGACTTGGCTTACTTTTTTCATGTTGAGAATTAAAGTGATATTTAATAGCAGGTTATGTCATTCAATAAGTTACAGCAATTAGTCTTTTTAGTATGTTGACACTTTACTGTCAAAATTCGTCTTGCTGGAGGACACACAAACTGAATTTTTACTATGTGGGCTGGTAGTTGATTTTATATACTTTAAGCTTATAAAATACATAAAATAATAAAAATGCTATCACTTGGCTGTCAAATTCATCTATTGGAGGAAAACAAACTGAATTTTATATAAGTTGTACTGATTTTAATGCTGTATTCTTATGTTAAAAGAGAAATAACATCAGCTACGAGCACTACATGGGCAAAATACGTATGAATTTTATATATTATAAATCGTAAAATGCTGTTGACGTTAATCAACTGTTAAAGTGTATGTCTACTTATAACATACATATCTTTTCCATTTCAAAGATGACTCATTTATGGGAATTTTTGGACACTCATTATATTATATTGTGTCCAACAAGTTGCACAAGTCACATGTTCTAAAAAGTCTAATTTCTAGAAAGCTAAGTTGCTGAGTCTATTGAATGCATCAATTGTTTTAAGTATAGCTTAAATTTTAAGTGAAGTTGATGCAGGATAATATGAGAATTTGTCAGAAACAAAGTACGCTGTTCTTTATTTTGTGTATATTGCACACAATGATTTTAATTTTGCTTCAGTATTATATTAGAAAGCTAATTTATTTTTATAGCTTGACATGACATTTCTTATACATTAGGTATAGGCATTTAATAAACAAAATTGTACCAGTGCAAAGATATTTAAACAGTTAAGTTAAAAGTATTATATATGTACGTATTTTATATATTTTTTATTTATTATTGATTTTTATAATGATCATATTTTGTTTTTTCTATATATATATATGAAAATAAAACTGAACGAGTTGTTTTTCTAACATTAGTGATTTTATTTCTATGGGTTTGACCTAGAACAGGGTTCCTGCTCTTCTGGAAAACCTGGAAAGCAGAAGTGTCAGAGAATTTTAAATTTTAGTATGGGAATTTTGCTAATTTTAGGGAATTTAAATACAAGTCAGAGAAAGTTTTGGTAGAACATTTTCTAATTTACCACTAATTTGTTGTTTTCTTTAACAGTGCGGTGATGCATTAAGAAATGATAAAGATATACATTGTAGAAAGTGAGCATCAGTCTTCTCTGCAATGAAATAGTTGGAGAGAATTTATCACTTTGGTCAGGGAAATTGAAATAGGAATCCTGTAGAAACAGAAAATCCATGTGATTGAAAAGAACTGAAATGTAGAATGTCTTGATGATACAGATTTGATAGATAAATGTCGGAGTAGAGGGAAGACAAGAAAATAAACAAAAACAAAATAGAAAAAGAGAGAAGTGTGATATTTCTGCCTATGTCTGTGAACTCTTTATAAGTAGATTTGCTAGGATACTTAACATTGACATAACATTACATCAGGTATTGGAAGTAACACGTTACTTGTAATTAATTACATTTTTCAACAATGCTAGAGGTAACACATTACTTTACAAAGACACAGTAAAGTAATTGTAACTAATTACAAAAAAGGTGTAATGGTAATGATAGCAAGTCATTACCTTTTGTGTTACTTGATAATCAATTTTCAAATTTAGTTTTGATGATGTTCCCCAGTACAAAAGTTTAAAAACCGCTATTAGTAGTGAATTTAATTTATAAAAACTAACAATCTTTTAATTCTATTCATATAAAGTCAACTTAGAAAATATTGTAATACACAACCAATTGAACATACCAGAAAAGTCTCAAACTGTCCAGGCGCCATGACCGTCAAATGGGCAAGAAAAGACATGAACCTTCTAGGCTCATCGAGAGAAACAAGGAAATGATATATAAACACCAGTGGGAATAGAGCTAGCAGTTATGCAGTGAATAAGCTCGTAGTAATGAATAAAATAAAAATCTAATTAGTGATATAAATAGACTATTCAATACATATCAAAATAAATAAATTTAGTGAAAATAAATATTAGAAATAAATTGTAATAGACTTAGTGAAAATAAATAAACATGTAGGTTATTTTATTCTTAACATAAAGAAAGTTTATGATAACATTTTTGATATAAAGATTTTTGGTAGAAATAAAATCAAAGTTATTCTAAAAACTTATCAGTTAACTAATACTTTAGTTAATCATTATGGTTAAACAGAAATAATGCTACATTCAACATTCTTGTCACGATTCTAATGATGTAAACATGATAGGGTTATTTTGATTTCTTATGCTATAAATTAATGCATTCTGCAGTACCCTGGCCTGCACGATCACCTGATCTAACACCATTAGATTTCTTTCCTCTGGGAAATGTGCTCAACCAAAATTTTGAAGATGAACAGCAATTATTACAGTTGGTTACAGCAGCATTCAACAGAAAAAAATCAAAACCAAAATAACCCTATCATGTTTACATCATTAGAATCGTGACAACAAGAGGTATCCAAAACAATTTTCAATTGTTTTTCCGCCTATTTAAAAAAATGAGGTTGATGATGATTACTCGAAACCAAAACGTTGCAGAGGAATTTTGCTACCATATTTTAATAGAGAACAAAAAGTGATTTTAGTTTTCCGATATCTCTTCAAATAAAGGGCAGAAAAAATAATAACGAAAATCGAGAAATCTACTTTTTTTTAAATATCTCTGAAACTATCCAAGATATCTAGATTTTGCAAACGCCAACAAAAAGGTCCTATAAATAGCCAACTTTCATCCCATTTAACTGATGCTGTATCTCTTACCGTTTTCAAAATCCCCATGCTGTGCATCCTTATCTTGGACACACTGTATATTTATTAATGTCCTTTATATGTAGAAAAAGTTTCAATACCCCTTGCGGTACTAAATTTGTAGATTTTGGCTGCTAAATTTTGCATTTTGAACGTACAAACCATACACCGAACTAAGTTGAAACGGTTGTTTTATGATATAACAATGGTAATTTTCTTAAGACTTTTTTGAAAAACTGAGGATCACTGATTGAAAATAAATGGCAAATATTTTTCTGTAAAGAAAATTATAGCAAGCAGTATTCATTCTTCAGAAATCTACTATTTTCTAATCCGAAATCATTGTTTATGTTCTGTTAAAAATGTCAAATATACCTACATGTAACCTCAGAAAATACTCCAAAACACTAAAACCCAACATAAACAACTCGTGTCTCGATCAGTACAAGAATGTAACGTTTATTTATTAAATATTATGTATTATTTTTTTATTTCTGTGCATATGCGGCGAAACGAAAGAGGGCACTGTTTCTTGGGAACGTCCTTAAAAGCAATTCAATCTACTGTTCAAGTTACTGAAGTAAAACGAATGACTAAAGATATTATCGATGGAGAAGATAAATATACTAAAATAGTCGAAAGACAAACTTTATTGTGTTTTGTGTCGTTTTTGGGATCAGTTCTTCCCAAGTAAATAAGAATCAATAATTTTAATTTTCCTGTAAAACTGTACTACAGTGACTGACCTGGTTCACATCATATAGGAAGAATTATTTTTGATTTTTTGAAAAACTCTTTGCACCAATAGGTTGTGCTCGCCCAAAAACCAAAAACAAGCTATTTCAATCTACCAAGTCATTTGTTGTTTGGCAGAAAATAGCATCTTTTGAAATGACCAAAATTGAAAATCTTCAATATTTTTAAAAGTATCAATGTTTCTGTTGATATTTTAACACAGTGTAAAAAACTGTCACCCAGAGATGCCTATTATAAAAATAGAAGTAATTCTTTTGTCAGATTCTGAAAAAATGAAATGCTAAGATTTGGCAGTTCTTATGGAATTTAGATATGTGAATTTGAGTTTTGATTACTTAGCTTTTGTGGATAGTCAGAAGCCATATTTTCAGTAATGAAATGAAATTGGATATATGTTGATATGAACTTTTTTACTCAGAATGGTCTCTCCTATCATGTTTTCATTTGGCACACACGTCTCATGAATCACCCTGTATACTGACGACTTCATAATTTATGATAAAACAACAGAGGAGATAAGATATTAATGTTTTAAAAATTTAACAAAATTAAATGTAAATTTAGTTTAAGAGAAACTAAATTTATGAGACATTTGTTAACAGCAGATGGCATTAAAGCAGATAACTCAGAAATGCAAGCTATTGTTGATATTTCTGTACCTCAAGATAAATAAGAATTGCAACACTTTTTAGGTATAGCAACTTACGTTTCTAAATTTATGCCAAATTCTTCATTATTTAGATGAAGTTGCAGTTACAGAGCCATTATGCATCTTTTGAAAAAAGTGTTTCTTTTCACTGGGCCGATATTCAAAATGGTGCTTTTAAAAATTCAATTTCTTGATGTTATTACAAAATAACTGACCTTATACTATTATGCTCATTAAACGTTAACAGAAACTGAAAAGTATTATGCCCAAATAGAGAAGGAGAGGCTAGTAATTTCTTATGGTTGTACAAAGTTTCATCAGTATTTGTTAGGAAAACTTTACTGCACAAACAGGTCATACACTGTTGGTAACAATTTACGCATATTGTTGTAGTTGAATTTGGTGCATTATGCCTATTCATTAACAGCAGCAATGGTTGAATGACAGAGTTGCTGATTCTAGTAGTACCAATTTGTAACAGTCTTTTTGCCTGTTACATGGTGTTAGTTTGAATTTTTTTTATCATCTTGTCAGACCTTTTTATTGACATATCTCCATTTTAATTGTTGTCTTTCCTCACTGTATGTAGGTGTATAGAGAGGAATCATTATTATTAATTGGTTCTTTATTTTACTACTTTATTACTTAGATCTTTGTGAAGATGGTTAGTTACATCTCTGTACTAGAGTGAAATATGCAGTATAAATTTCATTTTGTCACCAAAATACGCTTTACAGGTATCTTCTTCGCACAACAGGCCTCTCACTGATAACTTAAGAAATTTATTTATAATTTCATGACATTCTTTTGAGAGATTTATATTTTATGATAATTTTCTCGGAAAATTTATATTTTTATTGACATCAATTTGGTTTTGTTATTATAATGAGAAAGCTGGGGCAATTTTCAATAAGTAATTACAGTTTGAACTGTCAACTAATCCAAAAAAAAATAATTTTTATCTTTCATACTTTAAAAGTGATGATGTCACAAGATATATTTTCAAATTACAATCCAAGTATTTTTTCCTACTATCTGATGGGGATTCTATTTTTCTCTATAATGGTACTAGATTTTCATACTCTTACAAAAGTAAATTTTGGAGTAAAATGTAAAGATTATTTCATATCAAACAAAAAGAAATGAAATAACATGATAAATGCATAAAATTTTAATCCAGCAGGGAACAGTTGTAACTTAGATTTTATAAAAATACAATTCCGATTGTCTTTCCTGATGTTGAATACATAACTTTTGTCTTCTAGTTACACTAACAACTACTTTTGCTGCTTTCTGCAGCACAGTATGTAATTAATATGTTATGTTACATTTTGTTCAGAAATTTCCCAACAGATAGTAGGAAAAATACTTGGGTTACAATTTAAAAATACCTTGTGACGTCATTACTTTTACAGTATGAAAGATAAAAATTATTTTTCTGCAGCAACCAGTAGAGCATATTGTCCTGTTTCAGAATATATTTATAGTTTGATGGGTGTATTTCCATAAATAAAGGTGCCGCAGCTTGAGAACTTTTCAGCAGAACAGAATGTACATATGTATATGTCTTATAGTTCTGGAATTATTGGCCTTCCAAGCTGCATGCAAACATCTTACCTTATTGGTGAATTATAATTTGCAAAATATTCAAGTTAACCATGTCTTTCATTTCAAACAGTATCTGGATCAAACAATAATGCATAAATGTAAGCTCTGCAATTGTCAAAAGATTTTTCTTGCATGAAAAGCTTCCAAATTAAATGTTGATTGGCACGCAAAATAAAAGAAATTGATCAAAAAAGGTTAAAGTATACGTAATAACTTATGATTTTTATGATAATTGTAAATATTTTATAACAATTTATGATTTTTTTAGAAATTGATGACAACTGCTTGCCACCATCTAGAAATCAATCATTTTTTCATCAATCTCATTACCATTATTATAGTTTATCAACCACATCAGCTGTTCTTTTTTTTTTCTTTAGTTCAGAAGAGTTGCACCTTTAGCATGGTTCATAGAAAGTTGAATTCTTAGATCATATATACTCCGTAGATAAAGCCTTCAGCCACAAGTTTGTGCCAAGATTCACATCAACTTGTCATTATCAGACATGCGCAGTGTGTTTTCCGCGATTTTGCGTTGTTGAAAAAGCAGTGTCGTCCGTAAGCATCAGCGTATAGATATCTATACGCTGTAAGCATACGCGGTGTTGTGATTTGCAGTTCTTTTTTTACTATTTTATTTGTATTCTAAGTTTATTTTTCTTTGTTCCTGGGTCATACAATAATCTATAGATACTAGGATAAATAAAAATAACATTATTGCTGCCTTTTGACATATTTATGTTGCCTCTGTAGGAAATTTGCGTAAGTACGCCAATGATTTTTGAAGTTACGAGATTTACTTATTGCGCATTCGCTACAATGACTGAATGTTGGCACAAACCAAATGCATTAGCTAAATGTAGAAGGCGTTATCTACGGAGTATATATGATCTAAGATTGAATTGTTCTGCCCTCATTGTGGTTTTCACATTACACAGGGTGTTTTCAAAATGGTTTCACAAAATATAACTGATGCATTGTAGGCTTTAGACAAGTGTTTCTATAGCATTTATAATTTAAAAAAAATCACTTTTTTGTTTGAAAGGGTAGAAACCAACTTGTTTGAAAATAAAAACATACTTTAAAACATTTGTAACCTTGAATTTTTAACCTTTTTATTGAAAAGTGTTTTAAGGAACAAGCAAATTGCATACTGAAATAGATTCTGTGCACATTTAATCTAATTAATTAATTTTAAATTTCATCCTAGTAAGTTTACCATCATTCTTTCACTCTTATCTTATTAGTTATTACTACACATACAGTTGCTCAAAGTGAAACTCGGACGCTGTTATGAAAATGTATAATTATTAATAAATTAAAAAATAATATTACAATAAATTGAAATAAAGTAGATACTCTATTAAATGGCAGTTTACTGTATACATTTAATAAAAAAAAATCAATAAATTCAAAAAATAAAGCAAAAAAATAATTAATTCTAAATTAAATACAAACTTAATATCGAAATAAAACTCGGACAATCACAGAAATTATAATTAAAACTTATATAACAATCAATTATTTTAAAATCAATACTTTGTGGGAAGGCCTTGACTCTTTTTGACACTTTCTAATCTTTTGGGCATTGATCTAACTATTTTCTCACATAAGGCAGGAGGTATCTTTTTCCATTCTTCAAGAATTACTCTTTTTAGGTCTGTTCTTAAAGAAATAGTGTGTTTCCGCACCTGTGTTTTCAAATAGCTCCTTAGATTTTCTATAGCAATAATATCAGGAGTCTGTGGAGGTGTTTCCAAGACATGCAGGCAATTATAAAGCAACCAAGACCGTTATGTTTTGGATCGTTGTCCTGATAAAAATAAAAATCATCACTGATTCCTAATTTTTGTACGCTTTCGTGAAGATTCTTTTTTAAAATTGCTAAATACACGTCCTTATTCATTATTCCATCAATTATTTGTAATTTTCCAGGACCAGCAGCTGACATGCTGCCCCATACCATTACCAATCCTCCATCGTGTTTGATGGTCGGCTTTAAATTCTGCCACCGCAACTCTTCATTTGCTTTCCTCCAGACGTAGGTGCTACCGTCAGACCCAGAAATATTAATTTTACTGTCATCAGTGAATAACACCCGATTTCAAAAGGAAAAATCTTTATTTGAGTGCTCCTTAGCAAACGTCAATCTTTTAATTCTATTTGTTTTACTAATGTATGGCTGTTTTCGGACAACTCGTCCATTAAATTGATGTTTCCTTAAAATAATCCTTATAGTTTTGGGGTGTGCTTTTTTACCAAGATATTTTTCTACTTCGACCGCCAGTTTGGGAGCACTCAATTTCAGATTTTTCATTATTTGGCTTATGATCCATCTTTCGTCCGCTTCATTAAATATTTTTCACGCACTCTTTTTTGGTTTATTTGCTATAATATTAAATTTCGTAAACCGGCTTATGATATCACGAACTGTAGAATGACTACGATCAACTATTTCTCCAATTTCCCTAACTGTTTTACCCTTATTGTGATGCTTCAGAACCAATTCTCTTAGTTAGATAGACGTTTGACCACGTTGTCTTCCCATTTTTGTAAAACTACACTAATATAGACGGTTTGTAGTAGAAACCAAATTTGAACTAAAATTTTCAACATTATCGAAAATGTGCCGTGCACGCCGGCTAGATAAGACAAGCTATCGAAACCGTCCAAGTTTCATTTTGATGTTAAATTTGCTATCATTTCTTTGATATTCTATAATGATTATGACTAAAGAAAATTAATTTTGTTATTTTCAAACAAATCTAATGCTGGCTCCTTTATTGATCCATAAGTATGATAATTTTATTTCTCAGGCAAAATCTTTGTTGTAATTTTTAGAGAAAATCTATTTATATTTAATTGTGCGACTTTCACGTTGAGCAACTGTAGGATTGTTTTAGTGGCAACAGGGTCGGACATCAAAACATTAATAATTAAACATGGCTAATTTGCTAATTTAAAAACCATACTGTTGAATTTGGTTTCTCGTGACATTTTAAGGTAGTTATTTATTGTAGGTGTTATCAAGTTTGCAGTCTGAGTAAATTGACGAGTGCAATCTAAACTTCTACGTACTAATTTGTTCAATTACCAAATGAAATGATGAATAATAAGTGTTTACTGTATTTGCATTGGAAATACAATTTTAATTGAAATCAAGTAACACTTTAGAAAGATTTTAAAAATAAATAAAACATCTATTTGTTCATTTAAGTATAATTGAGACTTATAAGAGGTGCTTTTTAAAGTAATAAAACTCTGTAACAATTTTCATGCTAATAACACTAAATCCTAGGGATTATTAGAATTATTTATATAGTTGCTGGTGATGCTAATGTAGTGAGCCCAACCTTAGTGCCGTTAAAACAATCCTATGTATGGTTATTACACATGTTTAAAACTACAAATTCATTCTTGACCATGAAACCAAACGTGCTTAATAAAGGTGTAACACGTTCACAGGCTTAATTGAGCCAGAACCGCAGATTAAATAAAGATAAGATATTTCACTCCCTATTCCACCAATGTTCTTATTTTTTGTTTCTGCACATTTACATTTGCAGCTCTGGGAGTTTACCACGCCTACTTTTTTACGCGTGTTTTCTGAAAAGTACATACCACACTGTGCTGCCTGCGCAGTACATGTCAAAATAGCAAGCTCTGGGAGTTGTTTTGAGAAAGAGAGCAATAGAATCCACAAATTTGTCGAAATGAAATATCTGACCTTTATTTAATCTGTGCCAGAACTGATTTCATCAATTTTACCATGTGTTGTAGTTGTCCCGAGAGCCACTAGAATGCGCTCCGATCTTGATTTTGTCAACCCCTCTATCCCTCACCTATAGATGAGGAAAATGGGTCTAAATCTTCCATGTTTTTGCAATGTTTTTCTTCGTAATAAGGTAATTTCTACACACAGTTACTTGTTTTTTATCTGTAAGATGTATTAGTTTCCCAGTAAGAGTCGGATTCATCTAAGAATGTTCTTATTTATTGAAAAAAGTGTCTACTATTATAACTTTCATAATTTTAATTGATTTTTGCTTTTGAATACCATTGTAAAATAGAAATATAACTTTTTTTCATTATACTTATTTCATTATAAAATAAAAAAGTTTACATTTGACTGTATCTTGAATGTTATGTGGGTTGCCTAACCTGGACTATCCCTCAGAGCAGAATAATTGAGCCAATTTTCAAAAATGCACAAATTTATTCAAATTTACACTTTTGTACATTGTCTGCACACTTTACGACCCATAATAAGTAATAATTCAAGAGCAACTAAAAAAAAAGGTTCTACTCTGGGAAGGGGGACAGGCAACTGGGTCCGTTGCAAATGTGTTAATAAATAAACATGTTTAAACTTTTGTGATTTATATCTTCTGTTAAAATTACCATTTGTTTTTCTTTTAATAGTAGGTTTATAAACTTATTTGTACTTTAAAAATGAAATATCAAATTTCAGCAGTCTCTAAAGAGATTTTGTTCTAAAATTGGGATTGTTTTAATTTCTTTACTAAGGGGCAGTTTTGCAAAATAATATTTTTCTATGTATGTACAAATGCTTCAGCATCTGTGATTTCATCTTGTGAAATCACTTCAAAAACACCCTGTATGTATAACTGCAGTTTATAAGAATTTTTAAAGGATTATCACTAAAGCCACTGTTTAGCTATCGTTAATTATAGCTTGATTTCATGTGATAATAAACAAATGAATAGAAATTTCCTAAACTAGTGCATAATTATGGAATATTCTTAATGTTAAACAAGGTCTTTATGCTGTAGTAAAAACTACATACTACAATAAATAAATAAAGCTCGATAGTTATTCATTCATTAAATAAGACATATTTATTACAGATCATTCAGTTACATTTCTTAATATAATTTCATATTCATTTATTTATATATTTATAGATACGAGATTCATTTCAGGCAGTTTTCTCAAACAGCGCTTGCGATGAACCCCACATTATATTCACATATACAATATTGGCAAAACAATAAACAAGTAAAACAAAAGAATACTGCTTAGATCAGCTCACAAAGATTAGTTCACGCATACTTGCACTCCTCTCATAGTCTGTACCTATAGAGAATTGCTTTTATCTGCACTTGTGCAAATTACCTAACGAGGGGACATTTCTTAAACGCCCCTAGAAGTTAGGGCTTGACAGTTCACTTGTATATCATCGGTATATTTACTACTCCTACTATTACATAATAAGAAACAACAAGTTTTTTTTCAGTACAAAAGTGATGAGAGCAGTAAGATGACAATTTAAGTGAAGCTAATAATGTTTAAACAATGGTATGCTACATGATCAAAGAAAGTCTCAAGCTAACAAACATAGGTAGAATTTATACAAAACAAACATGCAATATGGCTGGGAGGGTATGAACAAACTCTACCCGACAATACACCGATAAAACACAACCTGTCAAATTTACAGATATAAATATGTATGTATAATTTATTAACAAATATAACATTCAGTAAACTTTGATAACCGAAGTATGCAACTCACATTTGATGAAGTTTGCACATTTCCGTATATTAAGACTAGCGGCACATATATATTAATTATTAATAATCAGTTTCTACTAAACTAATAAAAGCATGATGTTTCTTTTTCTGAGAGTGATGATTCAGCCTATATAAGTTCATAACACAAGGCGAAATAAGTTCCTATTTTAAAATAAAACATTCATACAAATGAAAGTCCCACAAAATTACATAGCACATATTATATTGTTTTTAAATTTTAGTATTTCTTAATTTCAAAATAAAACCTTATTTTATGAACTTTTCCTATACAATTTTTTCTTCAGCTAGACTCACACTCTGAATTGTGCTTCTACAGATGATTGTAAAATAAAAGGTCTCCATCGCTTAGAACTACTTGCAAATATTAAGTGGTGGATACCAAAATTTTAAGGAAACAGATGACTATTTGATGATTATCTTTTGTGCACAAAAATGTATGTGTAAGTATCCGTCGAAAATACTATTGCACTAACTTAATTTTAGGTTTTTAAATAAATTAAAAAAGTACAAATTTACAAACTGGAAATAAAATACAAAAAGCCTATATAACTGATAAAAATTAAAATCAACGCAATAAAATATAATATTAAAATCAACATCTAGTACATACAAATTTATGAATCAATAAAAATCTTAATCACTCTCGTAATTGGGAAATGTCCATTTATCATTGCCCTATATTATTATATCATTTTTTTTATCCTCCAAAATATTTTCATTTACAATAAAACTCTTGCAAGCAGCATTTTAAATCGTGATATTCCTTATCTAATTTAAATTTGTTGGTAAATAGTTAACACTAGCCTTAACAAAAATCGCTCGTTTACGATTTGTTCTCCAATAGCCACCTTTTCTTGCCTTACATTTTACACACCTTCATTTTGTTTAACAAAGAAAAAACACTACTTGCATTAAATCAAACAATACCAAATTACACGATGCAAAATAGACATTTCCATTAAAAAGTTGCAAGAAACGTTTAACTGGCAGTTTGATCACATAACTAGCTAACATGAATTAAAATGCGTTTTATATACTTGTCATAATTTCAATATAAATTTAACTTACTTTGTAAACAGTTTCCTGCAACTTAAGAAAAGCGTAAAAATTCTTTTTAATAAAATGAATTACGTTTGAAGTTTTTTAAGGGGCTGAAGGTTTAAATAGATTCGTGTTAAAATAACACATACCTCCTACGTATAAAATCTTAAAATGAAACTGTGTATTTGACAAATTGACCCAAGCGAGTTAGTATTAGTTTTATTGTGACTTTATAAATGAATGTGATGTATGTTTTTATTTTGTACTAATCATAATGAACAAGGAGAAAAAGATCGCTCTACCATTTATCAAATACACATAACACAGAAATGCTTTTTATGACCATCGTAACTATGTCGTTAATATATGAGCTCTTGCATTGTTTTTACCTGGCAGTTCTGATATCGTGTATTATTTTGGTCCGACATTTTTTTTTTTTTTAATTGCACCGTAACTATTCAACATCAAAACTTGCAAGAGTTTATGTTTATTACGTGGTCAGAAGTATGTAGTAATAGTAATAATTTCTTCCTTTTCATTTTAGCGTATCATAAACAAACAAATCAGTAAAAAATAAAGCTTAGGTGTTAGTAAAAAAGCGTTGGAGACAAAGCGGCTAGATGAAGTGGGCGGTTATAACAGTTCATACTGGCGAAGATGCATGCGCTGTATTATATCCCGGCAGTCATTAAACACCCGCTTGATGTTTTCTGTGTCAACAGCACAGGTGAAGTGTGGATAACAGTAGTGCTTTCCCTCTCCTGAGGCCGTGCTGATACGCTAAAACAATAACACAAATATATTTTCAGAATAACAAATCATGTGTTTATAATGAAATAGCAACAATTCTTCAATGTTATACGGTTAACATTAAGGTAAAGACTGATTTTGTTTCTGTTCAAGAGTGGTACATACAATACAGAAGATACCATTTACCTTCCATTATAGACAGGTTTTTAAATTTTGTTAAACATTTGGATTTTTTTATTTTTAGAATGAAAGTTGATATGAAATATTGAACTAGACTAAATCTAGAATGAATCCAAGGTTAGGAAAGAAGAATGATCTGTTCAACCTTATAAAAACTGTTAGTGTTTTTTAAGGTACTCTTCAGCTACAAGAGGTATGGACAAAATAATTATTAAACTTAAACCAAGTATCAGAATAGCATACTGCATCACCAACAGTTGCAAAGAAATCACTTTATTTTGATGGATATTCCAAAGAGGACGGTGCATTTGGAAAGCTCGAAGTAAATAAAAAGCAAGAAAAATGACCAATCAGGGTTTGAACTTTACATTAGAAATCGAATTTCCTGACTTCTCCAGGTTTTCCATGACAACATTTCATGTTTATTATTATTCAAAGGTCAATGTGCAACCAGAACTTGTTTAATTTTCATGCAACAATCTGTCTTGCTAGAAAATAATATTGGCAAGTTTCATAGTGACGTATAAATTAGTCATCTCTTATATTGGTATCATGCATAAGAAAAAGAAAACAAATTACATCATGCTAGTACAAAGTAAGAATCTTAACTGTTAGAAGTACCAGACAAAATAAATCGATGTAAACGCATATACAAAAATAGCAGTAGAGTATTGTGATGTAGTCACTACATCTCAAAGAATACAGCATTGAAGAGTTTTTAATCTTCCATCTCCAACGACCAAAGTTCCATGTCTGTATGGTCATGAGGCCTGAAGACCCAGAAGATGTTAGGAAAAAACTAAAGACTATCACCAATACCTGCATTATTATACCTCCACTACCCATGGTATGGTAAAACGGTTGACTGGTGTTGAATTTATATTCAATTGTTTTGTGAACCCTTACGAATAAGTGGAAACCAGAGGTGTCTTGCACAATCTCAGGATCCAAGGAACCTACATTCCAGGTTTGGTCAAAATTGATCAAATGCTGTTAGCGCTATGGGACAGACAGGTAGACAAACAGATATACAATTACTACAACACAAAGTTTAATTAATAATTAAACTCCCTGACTTATTTATATTTCCCTAATTTCCATAGCTTTTTGTCTATTAAATTTCTTTCTCTGAGTTATTTAGGTTTTTGCTGTTTTCCAGGCAAGGTCAAACACTTCCAACAATAAAAAAGAGCAACTAAAAGATGAAGCAGCTAGAACAGTAAGACAAACATTATGGAAATTAGGGGGATTACAAAAGATATTGAAACAAAAAAATGTAACCCTGTGAAAGAAGAAATCGATATCAAATCACACTAAGAAACAACGGATCAAGCAGAAAATGTTATTAAGAAAACTATTTTACGTTTGCCATAAGTAGTTATGCTGGGAATAACATATTTCTTGTTAGGAAAGATCAAAATGTTGACCCCCAAAGCATAATTTAAGAGACATTCCAAATTTCAGTCAAATGTTCTGTGTTTTGGTTAGCCATATGTTCACAAGGCAAATTGAGAGCATTTGTAGTGGCTTCTAGACTTTGTATCAATAAAGACATGCACATAAAGGAGTGCAGCACATTTTGCCAAAGAGACTATAGCTGTTTGGAATGGTACAGAACACCCTACATTCTTGGTGAACAAAATATTTCAAATGTACCCCAAATAAAGTCCATCGAGTATTTGACAAGAATATAGACTATATAGGGTGTATCACAAAGGTCTTGCATAAACTGCATAATACCTACTTGGCCTATATACAGTATGCCCATTTTATAAGTCATCCCCTAAATGTTTGGGAATAGGCAATATATCTTATAATTCAGAGATATCTTTGTGTACTTACAGATTTTGAAAACAAAATGGATCATATATATCATATAGTTTGTTTTTTATCATGCATGTCAATATCAAAATTTGCCAAGATTTGCTTTTTTGGAAAACACAATAAGAATAATATTTTAAATATTATAAAGCCTTAAGAATTTAATAATAAACAAGAAAACTTATTTAACAAAAAGAAAGCAAACAAAATGAACAGGTTTGTACAAAAATGAAACAGGAAATATAACCAAACAAATGTCAAACAATTGACTTTTGTCAGTTTTTAAATTCCCAGCAAACTATGATCTAATTAACAAGGGCTAAACTTTTTAAAGAAAAGTCGGCTCTGAATTGTAAGACGTGTTGCCTATTCTCAGACATTCAGGGAGGATCCGTAAAATGGGCGTACTGTATAGTACAAAAATTCCTTATCAAAAAGTTCTTATGCCTTACAGTATTCCTTTGGTACCATGTTAAAGCAATGTTCAATATGAAGACAGTGACATACTTTTCTAAAAGCATTGGTGTAGAGAATCGAGTAGCATTTCACAGAAAAAGTCGTTTAAATTAGAACCAAATTTCAGAGTAAACTCGATTCAAAGTTTTAAAGAATTTAAATAAGCACAGCATACTAATACATTACATAAGCACAATATTATCAGTTGTATAGATTTGCAGATTACAAAGATTAATGAGTTGGAAATAACAATAAGAAAAATTATTAAATCTTTGTTAAAAGACAGACTGCAGTTGAAAAATATAATACATTGAATACTAAGTTTTTTGAGACAGTATTCTTCAGTAGAAAACTTTAACAATTTTTTTCTGAAAGACTATACGTTGAAAAAGACCTTTTTGATACATCTTGTACAATTGCACATTGATTTGATTTGTTTATCTTATTAGTTATCATAATTTGTTTTGAATGAACATGTTATAAAAATCTTGCAAAGTTTGTGCAGGTCTTTAACATGTTTAGTATTGGTGATGCATATGGTGCATTTGCACCGCACCATTTGTTAAGCTGGTGATGCACATGTTGCATTCTATGTGATGCATTAGTGTCCTTTGTCTTGAAGGATTATCTTCAAGATAATGGTTCTATGCGTTTGCAGGTGTCTTTATATTGTTTAATGTGATTCCTATTTGATAGAGTTAAAAGTAAAAATATCAGACTTGTGCCAAGTACCAAAAAGAAGTACTCACAAGTACATAAGTACAAGAAGTACTCTATAAAAGTTCTCAAGAGTACAAGTATTTAAGGTTGGGATATTTAGGGTCTCAAAATGGTCAAAATTGGGTGTCGTAATTTCGGGGAAAACAAACGAAGCATGATTCGTATGACAAATCAAAAATTAGTTCTGGAATCTAGAAATACATATCTATGTTGTAATATAATTTTCTTACAAAAATATATGCTCTAAACAACAGAAATAATTAATACATATTACGAAGCATGTGACATCATTTATAAAAAGTAGCAAATTTATTTTCGTACAGAAACGCAATTCAAACAGAATCAAGAATAGGCTATGTACTTTATGAATAAAATTTTTAGTCAACACTTGGCCCACTAATTTTGCTAATCTCAGGGAAATTAACAATTCGTAACTTTCATCTAAAATGGTTGGAGTGCATTTCACCCTGACTTATCTAAGACGCATAATTTGCAGGGAATTAACATCTTTCAAACCCGTTTTACATTGACTATTATGCAGTAGATGTCAGTGCAGCGTTTAAGTTCCTAAAGAACCCCGCCTCCAAAGGGGTAATAAAATATGTATTTTGCTTTTGTGGTAATTATAATTAGAGATGTAATTTTCATGTTCAAATCAGCAGTTATTTTTTTTACTTATTTGCTAAAAATGGTTATAATCGTGGAAGTATTAGTTATTTTTCTGCAGAAAAAAATTCGATGATTGATTAACAAATTTTGAGTTTGTGTACCTCTAATTCAAATTTGAAATATTATCTCTCTTAATGCGTTCTATATAAGACACCCGTAACCATATTTCGGTTTTATTGTATCAAGAAACAGGTAGACAGGGACAGGGAGTACAGGGACGCTCAAACCACCACGTGCGCAAAAGATGTAACGCACATGGACAGCATCTCCAAATAGGCAAGCATTTCTGAAGTTGAGATTTTTTATTTGAATATTACTTTTATTACTTTTGGAGTATTAAAAAGGGAAGGAGGAAAGTTGGATACTGTTTGTTATTTTTTAAACGTTCTTAATAAATTGGAAACGAATGCAATTTAAATAGATAATGTATTTATTGTTATATGGTATTTATTCTTTGGTTTTAGACCGTTCTAATAAATTATTAAAATCTTTTTATATACTTGTTAGCATTTATTTTGTCCACCCAAACGTTTCAAAATTCTTATTTCTGATTTCACCTTTAGTGTTTCTCAAAATCATCAGTTCTATGTTTTGTCATTAAATAAATAATGTTAAAACCTAATTAACCCTGGAAATTGTATGAACATAATAAAAGGCTTAGCAAGTACATATGTAAAAGAAATGTTATTAATTTTTCAAAACGACTTAAAACCAACGAAAAATAATCTCACACAAAACCTACGTATAAAATTCCCGCAACTACCTAATCAAAGAAGAACCTTATTTACTTTTTGTTTAGAGTATCATAAAATAAACCATTTTTCTATCAATACGGTGACCAGATGAAAAATGTCAACGGAAATAAAAACATGAATGTAGAAAATGCTGATGAATATATGCAAACAGATAGCGCTAACAGTGATAAGACAGAAAAAACCCAAACATCCATTCAGTCGAAATCCAAAACAACATCTGTTAGGTGAGCAGACATTTTGATTTTATTAGTGGTGGATATGTAAATCCCTTGTTCCTTTCCAATCTTTGGGGCTCGTAAGCTGAAAGTAAGACTTTTGATAGGGAATACAAATAGAAATAGCTATTTATGAACTAAGGACCGTAAGTGTCACTTTTTAGTCAAGAATGTAGTTTGCAAGCCGAAGCCCGTAGGGCTGAGGTTTCCCAATAATTCGAGACAAAAAGTACAGCCCGAAGTGCATACAAGATTTTTCGTCATGCTTGCATATCATTTAAAAATTTACTAGTATAAGATTTGGGGATTTACTGAACGACATTATGGCATGTACAAATTGGTTAGATTATCATGCTGCTAGTTTAGTAAAAAATATGACCACTAACACTGCCGAAAACTACAATTCCGTCCTGGAAAAATTTATAGGTGGAAAAAGAATAAACTTTTCCAAAACAGGGAATTATGAAATGAGATATCATGCTGCTGCAACTTCTTTAAATAGTGGTGGCAATCTTCATGCAGCAGTTCACGAAGCCATCACAAAGTAAAGTCGGGGACGTCATACACAAAAGTATGCTGCTAACAAAAAAAAGCATTATGTCGTAGAAAATTGTACTATGACAAGAACAAATATAAAGCTAAACAAAAGATGACCAGTAAGTTTATTGACGCAGATGAAGACTATGGTCCAAATTTACAAATGCCAGAAAACGACGAGAAAGAATTGGAAGATTTGAAAGAAAAGTTTATGCAGAAACTGAATAAAACTGCAGATGAAATCATGAGTATTTCTCAGTTAACACTGCAGCAAAATAATTCAGCTGTATGGTTTGAGGAACGCAGAAAACGAATAACTGCTTCCTCGTTTGGAAAAGTCTGTAAGATGAAACGGACAACAAATCCAAAAAATACCATAAAATATTTAATTAACGGGTTCAATAGCATAAAGGCAACTAACTATGGGATAGACAATGAACCTATAGCTCGCAAAGACTTCGAAAGTAGGAGTGGTCTAAAAGTTGAAGAATGTGGTTTCTTCATCGATTATGAGGATTGTTATATCGGAACAACACCTGATGGTTTAATAGGTAGTAATGGCATAATTGAAATTAAGTGTCCTTATAGTGCACGATTTTCAACTGTAAAAGAAGCCATCTAGAATAAAACCATAAAATTTCCCAACTTTAACTGCCGATGACAAATTATATTTAAAAAGAAATGACAACTACTATTATCAAGTCCAATGCCAGTTGCATGTAACAAGAAGAGACTATTGTTATTTTATTTGTTGGACACCAAAAGAATCTTTGTTCGAGAAAATCTTACGAGATGACCAGTTTTTTGCTAAATGTAAGGAAAAAGTTGAGAAATTTTACTTTGACCATTATTTACCGGAATTATTAAAATTAGAATATAAAGTATGAATAAAAATCGTAATGGGAAATGGTGTATTTTTGAATTATTAGTACGTGATAAACTCGATACAAACTTTTATATTTCTTAGAATACTGCACTAGATAGTACGCATATGGAGCGGCAAATGGAAATTATACAACGATACATTTATTCTTATTATTTCATATGTATATATTACGCTTCGTTCAAACGGATTTCCTTATACTCTTCCTAGTCATTTTCGTTAGAAGTTCAGTTCATGTGA
This sequence comes from Ignelater luminosus, assembly GCA_011009095.1. Lineage (NCBI taxonomy): Eukaryota > Metazoa > Arthropoda > Insecta > Coleoptera > Elateridae > Ignelater > Ignelater luminosus. Next base: position 19,064 of record VTPC01003437.1, on the reverse strand, counting down.
TTCTTTTGCATGGTCAATATCTAACAAAATGACACCAAAACGTCATCTCAAACGTCTTAATATTAAACAAAAAAATTGAAATTTTAAAAAAGGTCGAAAAAAACCATTGCCAAAGAATACGAAATACCGCCTAGTACATTATCTGCTATTATCAAAAATTACATCCTACTGATCAAGAAATCGTAGATAGTGTGGCTTCAAACGTAACTCAAAACGAAGACCAAGAAAACAGTGATTTTAACGACACTAAAGAAGCTGCGCCAACTAGACCTTCAACACACTGAAGAACTTTTTTACGATGGAAGAAAATTAGTGAAGATTGAAACATTTTATCAAACAAATATCCACCAAAACCTAATCACTGATTCAATAAAAATATTTCCAAACAGGAAACAAACAAATCACTGATTATTTTCATAAAAAATAAAATTTATATGTATGTATCAACTTTATACGCAATTAATACAAAATAATATTTTTATACTTTGCATTTAATAAACTATGTACATTTTTATGTATTAAACGACATATGAAAAAAATTATTTTCCGTAACTCGTATTTTCTATAACTCGAACTAATATTTGGATTTCAAGTTATGGAGGTTCCACTGTAAATTATTTTATCAATGTTTGTAAAAAATAAATACCGTACATTTTGTAAATGAATAAATAGTAGGTATTTCTTGAAGAATTGTATTCGTAAAGAAGTTTGTTTACATAAGATAATTTTTTGTATTCGTTTTGTGATATATAAACCGAAATGCGGTATATAACTAAATATATAAACATTTCAGTTTATGTATCTAATTTGACATACTCATGTATGAAAATAATAAAAAATATTTACACGCCTTTGGACAATTAATTTCTTATCTAAAAAAACATAATGTCTGCACAACTGTAATGATACGAGACATACTATATTCTATGCGTAATAAAAATAATGATTAATGAGATTTCGAAAACAATTTACAATTTCTCGGGTCGGAATGTTCTAATGCATTCACTTCTTGCACCAGCCGTCTGAATGATATTGCTTATATTACGGGAGTTGTAAAATCTAAATCCTCAAATAACAAAAACAGATTACTGTCGGTAGATAATAAGAATTTTTCAGATGTACAGAGAACCAGATGAATATTGTAAACTACGTTTCTATGAGCTACGAAGAAGCGAATTAGACACCTTGAATGATTCAGACGAAGACGCATAGCAAGACGGTAATGTAGCTAAAGATGGATGTAACGATAATACGTTTGACAACTTCAAACTTATTACGTTTAGTCAAATAACTCTGTAACACACAAAAATCTCGAATAAGTTTAAAATGCTGAGGATAGTTCGCCCTTAAACAGATTTCTACAATTGCACTTTTAAATTTAGAATAGTACTTCTACTAGTTAAAAGGGTTCAGCATCTCTTGTCATAAAATTTGTTTTCCTTATTTATAGGTACTTCTCTTTTTACAAAATCCCAGCCTTAAGTAATTTTAATAGACTACCGATGAGTACTGAGTATTATTCATAAGAAAAAATGAGTACTATATTCAAGTACCTAAATATTATTATAAGGAAAAGGAGTCTCTTATAAACGCCAGTTTTAAATAACTCAGATTTTAAGTGATAATTCAATATTCTTATTCATTTGTTGATAAGGATTAAAGTTAACAGTTGGAACCAGCACGGTCTCTTGTTAAAAGACCACGCTTGTTGGTGTAAGATTTCCAGGTTCAAATCCTGTCGATGGAATTTTTTAAAAAATTTTAAAAGCCTTAAATAAATTAAATTTTTATTCAATCTTAAAAAACATAGAAATTATTATTAGAAAATAGAATGTTATTATTTCGTGATACGATTTCGTTGTAAACGTTCACTTGTTTAACCAAAGGCAGCAACAGCAACTTTTCTTCAAATTCGAGTTACGGAGACTTTTGTAGCTTTGGTTCCTCTATTTTCTTTTGAGTTAAAGAGATTTTCGAGTTATGGGAGTCAAAGTACGTGCAATTAGTATACGAAGTGCAAGGGGATGCAATAAATTTCGAGTTGAAGAGAAATTCGAGTTACAGAAGTTCGACTTATGGGAGTTCCACTGTATGTCACCCTGGATGATAAAACACACCTGGTGTGTCAAAACATTGTTTTTGAGTTATTGATGGATTTGGATACCTAAAGTTATACAAATTCAAGTACAATAACTCACTTTTTTTATTTCGCACATTTTAAGTACAAACTCGTTAAGTTAATACATGTACTACATTTACACAAAAGCATAAGTTGTTATTCTTTTTGTTCAGTTCAGCTTCTGGTTTAGGTGCTACTAAGTCTTGTTTATCACAATCAATACACAAAGGTCTGATGTACTTATATTTTATTATTAAATTTTGTATGACCCGTGAGAAGAAAGGAACATAATTTTCAAGTTTTATCGTTGTCGTATGCCATACGAGGTAGTACAACATCGCATTATTTTTATTTTGGGACATACAGTTATCAGCAAATAGAATTAGTGTGTCGACTAATGGGTATGTTTCTAGGTAATGATGTAACATGCTTATAGTTGCATTCAGACCGTGTTCGGACCTTTGGCGATGTCATTTGCTTCGTCAATTAGGAAGTTTGTTTGTATTCCTGTTTTCTCATCATTAATTCCAAAAATACTGCATTTGCAATCAGCCTATTAGGGTACGAAATGTTCTGAGCAAAATCGAATGACAAGACCAGAATTGAAGTTGATAACTTTAAATTCATTTTTGACACACTAGGTGTGTTTTATCATCCAGGGTCACGTACATCAAATTCTCAACATTACACAGATGTTAGTTGTTACTAATAAGTGTTTACACTGTACACATTACAATATTTTCTACATTCCTTCTCAAGTTGGCCGTACAAAACAAATTGTTTTGCATGGTCAACTTAGAAGAAATACAGAAAATGTTGTAATGTTTACAGTTTAAATGCTTATTAATAACTAATATCTCTGCTAACTGTTCAAAATCAGACATATGTATGTTATAGGACTTTCTTTGTCTATTTTGATCTAAACACATTCTCCAAGTGTTGCAGTTTCCTCCCAAACCACCCTGTATAATTCACAAGCTTCATCCTTGTTTACAGCATATTCAATATAAACAATAACAGCATTCTTTTTATTAAACTTTACTAATATTTCGGTTTTTTCGCTATCATCAATACTAAGCCAGATACCCCACGATGACAACCAAGTTGACCCACTCTGTATATGATATAGAAGAGGAGTTTGAACAGAAGTTATAAAAATTCAAATAACTTTACAGAGTCACACTTAACCATTCTTTCACCAAGTCTAAGCTCATACTTTAAGAGCTGACTCAAATAATCTAAGTGATCATATTGATGTAGATCACTGCCAGCTGATCGGTTCTGGTAATCTCGATCACTTTTCAAATAAAGGTTAGATTTAACTTGGCCCACTTTTGAATGACCCGAGTTAACCCAAGATCACTCTTTGTAAATATCTTATGGTATTATGATACTTAAAAAAAACTATCAGATAGAAGCATCAAAAGATCAGTACTTTAAATAATAATCTTTCTCAAAGATAATATAAAAACTGGTATATTTGTATCTGACAACTGTTCTGAAAGCTGTACGAAAGGGTTTTAATCCCCCTAACTTAATTAGTTTTGTTTTCATCATGGCTAGAGCAAAATTACTATGAATCATGCTTTGAATAAAAATAAATATAAAGTGAGTATTGGTTACAATATAAAATAATATTTATAAACATTTAGTATGTAGTGGGTTTAAGATAGCTTATAATAATATTATTAACAATTATCTGGTAACAATTGACTTGATGTAAAAGACACAAAGAAAGGGCAATTATCTGGTTACATGTGATCTCTCTCTCTCTCTCTCTCTCTATCTGTACAATGTCTTAAGTAAATCTTAAAAATAACTTAAAATAAATAGAAGAATTTACTTACCAGGAACTCATCTCTGATGAAGTATTTAGCCCGTATTACTTCAGGAGGTTCATTTGTTTCAGCAGGGGCGTCTAAAGGTGTTTGATATCTGGAGAAATCCGCAAAATAATCTTCTAACTTACTTTTTCCTAAAAACCACATAAATATTAATATTTCAAAAAGTAAAAAAATATCACAACTTTTACTTTCAATTCTAACAATTTTCATATTTTTAGGAAAAAACTATTTTGTCTTTATATCTAGTAATATTAAAAACAAATTCAAATACAATCTAAACATCATCAAATTCATTATGGATACTTGCCTGCCATAATTTTTTCAGAAAGTAAATCCTGCTTATTAAGAAAAAGAATAACGGAAATTGTGCGGAGCCATCGATTGTTCCAAATAGACTTAAATAAATCCAGACTTTCTCTTAACCGATTCTGTGTGGGATCTTCACGTAAAACCATATTGTATGAACTGCACGCTGTTACAAATATAATTGCTGTTACGTCATTAAAACACTGGATCCACTTGCGTCTCTCATCACGCTGACCACCAACATCAAACATACTGTAAAGAAAATAAAGGAGAATGTTTAGTGTTGTTGACTACTTACAAGATTATTAAAATTAAACTACGATCAAAAAGTAAAACTTTCATTGATAAAAAATTACTGTGAAGAGTTGAACAGAATAATTAAACTGTGTAGTTTAAAAACATATTTTTCTAAAGTTTTATGTTTGTAAAATAAAACATTTTAGAAATATTCACCTAATTCAGTATTTTAGTACAAAATTTTATTCAACTTTTAACTTGGTCATTCATAGTTTAGCACCTCCACCAAATGCTACAGCACCACTTGGGATGGTATTATAATTGCACAAGGTAACATTTTGGTAAAATGTCAACAATATGTTTTCCAATTATTCTGAGAATGTTTTTTAACTAATTTCTTTGATAAAATATAAACAATGGGTACGTTCAACAGCTTCAGCCTATAAGTTTATTAAAGTTTGTTATTTATATGTATATTTAATTACTTAATGTTTCTTTGGAATAAAGCTTTATTATTATTATTATTTAAAAAAAAGAGCAGCTGATACAGTTTTTGCTGCCAGCAGCTGGAGCCTATTAACAGAAAGCAAAATGTTGGTGTAAAACATAACCTCAATTTAACATTTAAATTAAAACCTGCTCTGCCTATGCATAATGGCAGCCCTGTATTCCACATGATTCCACTCAAACCATCATTTTCTTTATTTACTTTAGAATTCAGTGTTAAATTTTAATTCTGTGATCTAATAATTTTATATTAACTGTTTATCAATACACTACAATAGCCTTTATTTATTTAAAAATTTAGTCATTTAACTTTTTGAGAAGTTACAAGCTAAGAACAGTTGTGTAAGACAAGTCTTTTTTAGTTGTATTCTTTTGTTGTTAAAATGAGAGTTTAAATTTAATAACTTTTGGTACAATTTGTGAAATTATAGATTTGTTCTATTACAGACATTTCAAGATCTAAAGAGCCACTATACTGGCATTATCATGTGTAGTGTGTATGTTCCAGAGTATTATGTGGTTTCATGCTTTTGTCATTTGAAGACATCGTAGGAAGTATAATCTACACATTCTCAACTTTTTTCCCTATGTGATTACCTACATTTTTAATCAGTCATTTGGCGACTCCATTTTATGCGTGTAAAAAATGTTCACAACTCTCTCAAAAGAAAGTTAATCTTCCAGCTCAAGAAACGCCGATATAGATAATAAATAAACGAATTTAAAAACTGTAATTTCCCATATAAAAGTAAAAATGTTATCAATTAATCTTTACTTACTGGAAGTTGACTTTGTCAACCTGGAAGCGCGTTTCGAATATGCCGCTGGTAAGTACACGGCAGCGCAGGATATCCTGCTCAGTAGGCGTATAGTCTGCTTGTTTAATAGTATTAACTCGATCTAAAAAGTACTTGGCGCAGTCTATCAATTGGTATTCATTACTACGTTCGAAAGTAGTCTGCAAAATAAAAATAAAATTAGAATTTAAAAAGTAGTAAAACAAGCCAACTACTTACCTGTACGCCCCTATCTTTCCAGAGAGCCTCCGTATGCTCATAGAATTCAGGCGGGTAATCGAAATCAGGTCCCGATGCATAGTCTTGTATGTAATCGACTCTTGCCTGGTGTTCAGGATGCTCCAATGCCACTGGAGGTGTCAAAGTTGACATTGCTCCCGTAATAGTCTGTAAGCAAGAAAAAGATCTGTTAGGATACCATGATACAGCAAATTAATACAAGACATAAATAACAATTTGGTTCTGGCATGATGATTGAACTATTGACCTTTCAACAATTTATTTAAAATTAAATGGTTGGAGAACAATATAAGGAACAATTAGAAGTACCAAATATTTCTTTTCAGTTGCATCTTGAAATGAAAGTTTCAAATAGCAAAATTAAATTTCTGACTAGGAAAAATTCTCGTGCGGTATTCCTTATTAAGGGTATTTCTTGGTTATTTTTAATATTCGTTATTTTTACCTGTTTTCATTATAACCATTTTCAAGGTTATTCATTTTCCTTAATTTAATTATACATTGTATCCGACAATAGGTAGGAAAAGACAAATATATCTGCCATTTTCAAAGCCACATATAAACAAACTAGATATATGCATTCTTAAATGAGAAGACACCTCTATAAAATGATGATAATTTGCTTTTGTCAGCCTTATTAGGAAGTAGGCTTTTCATCCCTAATTTTGTGGCCAAAAGTTGACGATCATATCCGAGCAGAAGAAAAAGTAGTTTATCCTCCCTGTTGTTCAATTTTTATTTGGTTTTTTTCTTAGATACATTTTGGATACCATGGATACCAAATCTATATTACAATTACTTGCAAAAGTAAATTCTTAATGTAACCTTTATTTAGATTTAGAAAGTAAAACAAAAAACAATTGCGAAAATAATTTTTTGTGTTTTAGAGTAAATCTAAAACACCCTCTTTGCTGTTCTTTTCTATCTTTGCTCGTTCCTGAGATATTTCACTTAAAAAAAAATAAGATAATTTCGTTTTTAGCAAATATCTAGTAAGCCGTGAACTTTTTTAAAAACACAAAAGCATAAGTAAACTGATCTCCAAAATAGCCAAATCTTTTATAATTTAACCGACTTGGTATCTCTTACAATTTCCGAGATCCCAATAGTGAGCATCAAAATGTAGACACTGTATTGTTCACACACAATACGTTAGAATGGAAAATAAAGATAACCTTAAAAACCGTTGTGTTGCTAGTATTTCCAGAGTTGTCATATATCAAAGTCAATACTCTTATCAACATTCAGAAAAAAATTTTCAAAATTCTTCAGGTATACAAACCTCTTTTTTTATGGCATTATATTTCATTTGAAACTCTTTATTAAAACCTTTAAGTACAAGATCATGAATAATCTTAAAATATTAACAAACAACATCAAAACCTGCCAAAATATTGGAGTTAACGAAAATTCCAGTTTCTCTTTTGTTTGACTGAAAAATCTTCAATTTAGTAAGTTATTCTTCAACTCTTCGAAGTATTTTAAAAATCTTCAAAATGAAGAAAACTTTCACTTCTGGCAACACTTAGTATTTCACTAAATTAAACAAAAACAGATGTATATTGTATAACTATTTCTCTAACAGATTCAGTATAAGATGAGGAAAACGATGTTAAAGAGAGTTAACCCTAACTGAGTTCATGTCTTAGCTCTAAAATGACATGACAAAAACGTCAAAAAGACATTAAGGAACTCTAATTTACACCAGGAGTACAATTCTCTAACTTGTGCAAACAATCTTGTTTAGGGAAAAATCATCAACCAAGAAATGGCGCTAAATTTCGTCAAAATGTATCAAAATGACAGAAGAAAGAAGTGATCATCAGCTACAACCAATGTTGTCAGAACTAACTATAAATCTCCAAATACTGAGATTTATAGTATATATGATTGGATTGATTGTGTCTGATGGTATGTTTTATACTGTGACAACAGTGTTGATCATCCTTAAACTAGTCTTTTAAATGTCCAATTTTGTTTCTCTGAACAAAAAACCACCATTTATTGGAAGATGTCAAAAACCGTATCTTGTTTCCTTTTGCAACCGAAACGATAATTCAATTGACAGTTGTAAACTAAAACTCATTTTGGCTAAAAATTTAGATGGTAGGTATTGTCATATTATTGCAGATTTTTTCAGAAGTGTGTAAACTAAATGATAAACAATACAGGTTATGTTCAATTTATCATTTACAATAAAGCAATCAAACAAATTCGTACGCAATGCCATTTTTCCATAAATAACGGTAAATATGACATCTGTATCAATATTTATCACTTCATTACTTATCGATTATAGAAACAATATCCCACCCATTACAATATTTTTTAACATTTATCTGTAGTATTTTTAAGTTTTAAGTTCAAGAATTGCACCCCAGATCTGTAAAGACCTGGTTTCCTTCCATTTTCTTCTAATACTAAAAAGACCAACTTAGACACAGACTTCTATTTTGAAACATCGGATCAGGTCTAAACTTACTTGAATGCAGTCTTAAAAATCGGTTTAATTATTTAAACACTGGATCTTGATATTATGGAAGAATAAATCTCAACCATCAATATAAATTTGGGCATTTTTAATGGTTGCTTGGTGGTGGATACTACTAGATTAACATTGGTGGTTCAGATTCACTTGTTCCTGATAGTAAAGAGTTCATAAATGTTTTCGGCTACATTTGCCGTCTTTTGAAGAACAGGCTATGTATTAGAATGTTTGTCACGTTACACGCATTGCATCATTGTTATGATGGTTGTCTAATCTTATGTTTTTTAAAGAGCAATAATTAAAAAATGGCTTTTAAGAATTTTTTAACGTATTATTTATTTATTCAAAAATGAATAAGACTTAAATAAATAAATAAAGATTAACTAAATTGCTAAATGCAGGACAATGACATTTGCAATTGACAAATGACAGAAAACAAATACGCATTAGTTGTTGAAATAAAACAACAAGGCGGCACATCAAAATTACAGTCCACAGCCAACTGGACCTAGAAACATTTAGAAACACTTTGTACATCGTGTATGCTGTCCATGATCTTTTAGTTGGCCATGATATTTTTTTGAAAATGAAATAGTATATTCAATTGTATGTTAAGGTTGGCTGTACAATTTCTGAGCAAAAAGATAAACAAGTTGCCAAAAGCAACTTTTTTGCATAACTATTTCTCTAATGATTAACAAGAAATAGTAAATCAAATAGGTTTTAAAGAATTTTCCTAATTACCAATCATGGCAATGCTGTCAATTTTAACCTAATAGTAGAATTAACCTAAACAGTAACAAAATTGTATATACCCTAGGAATACAACAAAACTATCTGTCTCTTTCTTATTAATTACAAACCACGTTTTTGGACTATTTTATTATTAATTCAAAGCTTCAATTAATAAAGGATAAACAATATGGTTTGTAATGATACAAAAGAGATAGGTAAGTTTGTTTTATACTCTCAAGGTGCATGTCGTCAAAACAACAGTAGGGTTTTGAACTCTCAATACAACATGACGATACGAGAAAAATGATTCTCAATCATCATTTTGACATAATTTTGACGGTCTATGTAGTGCCATGGAATTGAAGCATTATCATCTAGAAACATTTTTGTTCGATAATTATTTTTTCAAGCTCTAACTTTCTGACTTGGAAAATACGAATTCAATTAACATTCTGAGATCAAGAAAAGAATTTCTTAAAGCGTGTTATGACATAAAAAGACATTCTTAAAGGCATGTTTAGTATTAAAGCAATGACTATTTACATGTATCAATTGATTGATAGCAAATTACATCTGTCAGTTTCTATTTTATTTAGAACGAGAGTAATTTCTTTCCCTGGGCTACTTTTTGGATCACTTGACATAGTCAGATTCATTGATATTGTTCGAGCAATATCATTGTTCACTTAGAATTTCCTCACAGAATCTAGCTTTGTTTTTCAAGAGTTTTAATTTTTTTTATTTTCAACAAACTCCGAAGAAGTCGTTACTGAATTTGCGAAGTCTGTCTGTCTGTTTGTATGGCTGTATGTATGTCCGCATTTTTGTCAAATTCTGAAATTTTGACTTCAGATTTGGATTCTACATCAAAAACTAAAGACCACGTGGTATCTTCGTTTTTTTGATAACTCTTCGGGAACATGGTCAAAATGGCCGCCAAAATTTTTTAATTTTAATTTTTTTTACTTTAGAATCGTATTCTACATCAAAAATAAGACAAACGTGTACTTTTAGTTTTTTGATATCACCTCGGGAACATGGTCAAAATGGCCGCCTAAATTTGAAAAAGTAACAAAACAGGAGTTCGTTATGGTTATGCTTTGCATTCCCAGATGGTTTGTTTATACAAATCATAAGAATCACCACAGAATCAATTTCAAATTCTACCTTGAATTTTGAGTTCTTTTGGGTTGGATAAGAAGAAAACGCCACTTCCTTAATAAAAAGGTATAAGAGACCTTTGTTATTCCCATTTAGACAAGGATTTGGAAAATTAGCCTAAATCGAGTTTTTTCCATAATGTACAGCATTTCATTTAGGGTAATCTTTACTATTGATTTTTTTTAGTAGTACTCTTTTCTTTAGTAAATGTCATCAGCAAAACCAACGAGTTTTAAAAATTCAATTTTCTAAAGAACACCTCAAAAGAATTGACAAATGGTTACAAAATGTAGAAGTGAGTCAACTACTATGGTTTTGGGCTCATAGTCTATGGAGCAACAAATTTGTCAGAATCCATATTCAAAATACATGTACACTATAGATGAAGTACAAAATTAATTTGCAGACTCATAATTTCAAACACAAATTGATCCAGAAAAAATACTGTTGGGCAACTTTAAATATTTGTTGTGCAACTAAAGTTGAATTTTTTCCCTTTTGGGATGACGTCACAATTTTCCTTCTCATTCAGTCTTTAGTTATACAAAAATAGAAAACAAAGCAACAACAGAATTTATTAATTGACAGCCTGAACATCGAGACTTTTACGTATTTTAATTACTTTCAGGGTTGTCAAGTTTGTTTCTGAGCTAATCTAAGCTATATGTAAAGTTACCGGATAATGACGTCATCTCAAAAGGGTAAAGATTGGATTTTACCTGGCTTAAGACATCAAGCAAGCCTTATATGGCATTATGTCTAGGGGATGGTTGATCTGGTATGTTAATTTTCTACGACGACTTTTCTAGCAAACTAACAGTTGCATTTGGTACAAAATTATTTAAAACTCAATACTTTAGAAACACATAGTTATCATACATTGGTTATGTGCAGGAGCAGTCAATGAGTGATAGTACTTGTCTCATGAACTTCCTGAATGTGGATGGTTGGCAGCAACCAACATTCATCAGTCGTGTGTCGGCGGGGATCGACCACACACACTCATAATTTTTATTTAATTTTACTCAATAACTTAACTTTTATGTATTAGATCAATAATTAGATTAATAATTTACATTAATTAGTATAGCATAAAAAATGCCACACCAATTTTGAATATCAGGAGATTGCACCTGATGATGGTTAAAAAGTAACATAGCCGAAACATATACAGGGTGATTCCAAAATAAAGGGTATCCTCTTAAAGGTGGATAGCAGTGTGATAGTACATACATTTACGATAAAAAATGGTAGGTAAAAATTGCATAGTTTCCGAGAAAAATGCGATTGAAGTTTAATTGCTAGGCCAAGCCGGTCCTGCTCTCATACTTTTACTTAAGCAAAAATCGATAGGGGTTGACTGACTGTCCTTGTCATTGGCAGGTAGTTCTTGCTATTTTTGTGAAGGGTATAATAGTTTATCTGGTTTCTACAATGCCATAAATAACCAGTAGGAACTTTTACTTTTTAATCTGCAAACGGAAAAATACTCAAATTTTACTGTTGGTGATTTTTTTCTGTAAACTTCCGAAGAACCAAAAACTTCAATAAGCATTATGCTACATAAATAAAAATTGGTTGAATTTATTAAATTGAATTAAATACAGAGGTGATAGTAGTACCTTCCATAAGCATGTTTCATTCAAGTAGTATGTGTAATCCCTTGACATTTAAAATGTTTCCTATTCATGTGACTAAATAATAATAAGGGATTAAAATGTTGCTTGTGAGAATGGAGTCTAATTGTTCGTAACATAAATTTTGTTATTATTTTTTTACTGTTTTAACGAATTTCAACAACCCTGCATGTTAAACATACTTCAGATTTAAGAAGGGAAAGTTGTAAAATGTCCAGGGGGTAGCTTATGATGGCATTTATTGTTCATTGTGCTACTACAGCTGCACTATTAGTTCCAAGAAAATAGGCATGTCTGGTAAATTTTCGTTCTTGCACTACAAGGGTTTAAAAACACCGTAAATCTCCTTAACTTTCACTTTTTAAGGCGACAATACAAGAAACACTTTTCTTTTTCTAACCAGAGACGGCTTCAGTTTTTAATATTTAGGAAAATTGTCAAAATTTTCAACTTTCACGGAGCCACTTCGTTTTTTCATTTTTTGTCTTCCTTTAGCCTCACTTATCACCTATTAAAAGGATACCCTTTATTTTGGAATCACCCTGTATATATATATATGTAGTGTTCAATAAACGAAGATTAATCGTGGGCAGATAAAGGTGTTTCATTTATTTATTAAATGATTCATTTGTTACCTGCATTTCAGGCACTAGTCAGTACTTTAAAAAGTGTGCTCACATTCTATTGCTGTTTGTGTTTGAGGTTACATAGATATAAATTGTTGCATCGGAATTTGATGTTTATGTAAGAAAGCAGGTTGTTTTTCAAATTCATGATAGATACTAACATATTACAAAGTTTGCCCATATTTTTATAGACTAATTTGAGTCTTTTAGGTTAGGATATTTATTAAATAGTCATGCAAGAGCAAACAAGTACTTACTGGCAGTACATAATCATAGATAATTGTAATTACTGTCCCTTAACATTAAAAACATGACTCAATTTTTAAAAAACTTTACATTATTAGTTTAATGTTGCAACTAATATAAATACTACTAGAAATTAAAAACAAAAATTGCCGATTATTTTTTTCTACATCACATAATGGCACCTCGACCAACCATTACATCAGATATTAAGATCGTGTAATGTCTTAAAACAAATTAGAAATTTTACATTGCCCAAATATCACTTTGTAGTTTTCTTTACATTTAATTCAATTCAAAATAAATTTAGAAAACTTTCTATTAAATAATACTGCCTCTAATCAATGCATCACTACAGTTTGGCAATATTTATGGAAACCTCAAAACCAACAGTGTAAAAATAACATTTATTTAAAAAGAGAAGGTTATTTATATGTTACATTGTCTAAAAATATTAGTTTTTTTATGACTTTTTCTATTTACTGGACAACTGTCTAATAGTTCGCAAAATGACTCAATTTTAAGTTAAGATCAAATATACCAAAAGGAAACAAAACACCCCATGGTCTTAATCTTTAGCTAAAATGGAGAATTTAAATATTTTCTATGCAGAAGAGAAGATCAGGTCAAGAATTCATAGACAAATGACCGACTTTTGCTGTTCTTCCTTTTTTCATCACCTTATAAGCATTTAAATTAGCTTAGGCTTTTCTTATTGCTGTCGTATTACTACTAACAATGAGGTTAGCAACAATACTTGAATGAATAATGAAAAGTGAAAAAGAAGAAATTCTACAAAACTAAATTCACAATGTACAAATGGTTAAATTAGAAGTTCAAATGTTACATTCTTTATTTATTTTTTTAATTATAATAATTACATCAGAAAATTAATATGTTTACAAAATTTCACAAACAATTCACTCTTGATACTTTGCCAATTAACATATTTGTCACTTTTGTTATTCTAAAACGCCAACGTAAAACTAACTGGCAAAACTTCAAAATGATACTGTTTTCATTCATATGTAGACTTATAAAAACATACAGTGTAAAAAGATGAGGGCCAATGAAACTAATACAATTAAAATGGTCCACGAGTCTTGGAAAAATGTGACTTCTCTTTAATTATTTTATTTATGCCAAATCAATGATCAATATCAATTTCTTCCTGTTAGTAAATGAATAACAATGATGAATATTTATAACAATGTTTCATAAGAACAATCTGTGGATAATCTTTGAATATAATTACTACATAAGTAAGTAAAGCAAGGAAGACACTTTCGCTCTCTCATTCATTTAAAATTTTAATCGTCTGCTACTAATTTAGTATTTGGCACACAGTATTTAATAAATTGTAACTAAGCAGAAGTTTTTGTTCTTAACCAATTTGGTCTATTTTTAGAAGTATGGTTCTTTCAAATCAAGAGCAATTTAAGCAGTTAATATCCTTCAACTTAACATATATAGACAAATCAGTATTTAAATTAAAACGCTTGCTAAATTAAAATGACAATAAAACATTTGATAGGAATTGTTGATCTAGTTCTAGACATATTAAAGTGAAAATGTTACCCAACATCAAAAGAAAGAAAATTTATTTCTAGAAACATTTTTAAATTATTAAGTCTTTAGCAGTTGCTTTGTTTTATCATTAAGCGTGTTATATTTCATTATTTGTGAATAATTTTTCATGCATATGCACCTGTTTAAATCTTCATTGTTTATTTATACATTCTGTGAAAAGGTGTATTAATAGAAAATTCTAAAACAAAAACGTTCAACTCTGTTTTATTTTTGAGTATTACTAACTTATTGTATTTCCTATTCACGGCCAAATAAAACAAATTAAAAAAATATCAAAATTCATCGTTAAGAAGATGTTTAAAATCAGATGGTGTATATAATACTACCAATAAACTAACAGAGTAAACTTCCGACAATAGAAAAGTCAATTCATATTACATAACATAATAGTTTCTTGTTTATTTAATACTGAAGAGCATCGAGAAAAAAAAGTAGTTATGATACATTATGTTATTATAAAGTGACACATCTTATTCAGGGCTTTAGTTAGATCAAAAAAAAGCGTCAGGACTCGCTACTCATCTTCAACTTTTGTTCTGTACTCTTCACAAATATACTTTTCCAGTTTTTATAGAGCAATTGTTTTTTGTAGTCATATTAAAAACTCCAATATCCATCCATCTTATTAAAAACAAAGTGTATCAACTGTTTAAAAGTGAGGTTATGTCTTTATACCCAATATCTCTGCAACAGCATATGAGTAAATGATTTATTGTCTAAAACTGTACAATAAAGCTTTACAGCTACCAGCATGATCATTAAGTAACTGCACAATTTCATTGAAATAAATCAAGTCTCTAGAGTCTAGATGGTAAAACTATAAGATACAAAAATTATTATATGCTAAGTGTTGTTCACAGGGCGCAATAGCTCAAAGTTATCATTTGAATGATTAATTTCTAATGACAAGTAGATAGCCTAAATGATAATATACCATGATCTTTCTAGATGAAAGTTTTGTTTGTGTAAGCGTAATTTGTTACAAATATGTAAATGATGCTTTTCTGTCAGAGTGATATGACACTTAATTACTTTTAGATTATATTTCACTTCACATGCATCATTGTTAAGTATTATTTTGTTTTACTGATAGTTAATAGCACATTTATTTATTTGAAAAGCAAAAAATAGGCTTTAGCAATAAGACTTTGATATTCACATATCATATGTAAGCATTGGAAAATTAGATTAAATATACAACCTAAAAAATGAAAACCATGGCCAACCTTTATTTGGAAAGATCATAAGTGGTATACAAATTGATATTTTGGTACTTTCTCATAGAAGAAATTAAAAAAATAATTCAGTTTTTATTCTGATATTCAGAAAGGTGCATTTTAAGAAAACAAAGTTCTTTTACAATATTGAAAGCATAAAAGTTTAGAATCAGAAAGTTACATTCTCATTTCTACAGACCAGTCTTATTATTTAGAAGATTTTATGCTACAAACATTCCAGAGGAAATAATGTAATCTGTCAAGAAATGGTACCGTCTAATTTGTAGCTTGTCAAGATTCAGTATTTGCTCCATATAGTAGATGTTGATAAACTCAGGGTTATAAAAGTAGAATAAGGACTGTCTCGTAAAGTTTTGCATGGTTTTCGAGTCAAGCCAATAATACAAAGAAAATATAAATTCGGAAAGATTTAATTTCTGATATATTGATAGTAACTCAGTAATACACTGGCAATATTTAGTTCTCATTGATCAATGGTTTTCTACTAAATAACCGCACTTTTCTCTTCACACCTTCCATTAATTTCTACACAGTTTGAGGTGTCATTTTTCTGCTACCCTCTGTCCAGTTCCAGGAAAATTGTTGAAGGGATTTAGTAGCTTATGCTAGCTTATACTATCGGGAACATTGTTCTTAACCATTACATTGTAGAATTGCAGGCGTGGTAGAGTATTCAAATCGTATTTAAAATACACAATTCATCATCCATTATTGAGCATTTGTCAGATGAGTTCACCAAGAGAGCATACAGCAATTTTGATCGCTTATAGCCATATTTTCTTGTTTATAAGTTCATTTCAGGGTTTTTTGTTTTTTAAATGTTTTTATGTTATTTCTTTTTTTTACTCTTTCTACCATTTATCTGCTGGTTTTCGTTTTCAATGCAATATCCCGGATCGATGTTGTTCTGTTTACTTGGATACACTTTACAATCTTCTGTTCCTTTATCTTTTGCACCTTTTGGTCTCCCACTTTGTGTATTTTCTTGTGTCGTCTGATTCACTTTAATTGTCTATGGGGCGTTTTACAGTCCATTTATTTGACTTCACGTTCTTAACGAGAAGAGAAAATGATTTGTGAGGATTTGCCGCATAATCGCGCAAGATTTCACATCGCACTTCCACACATTTTGAAGTTATATTTGTCACTGCAACGTGTTAATTTTATCAATTACGTTCTAAATTACAATATATAAGTCACCAATCACAATGTTAATTTTACAATGAATCTGCATTTACTTTACTCACAAATTCAGGTGTACAAAAAAACCGTGCAAAACTTTACGAGACAGTCCTTACTTTATATAGAAAATGTGTATTCTACATGGTTTTGATCTTTCAGCAAATCAGTTTCAAGGTTTCGAGAAATTTCTATTATTTTTAAAGAATTACATAGTCGAGTCATAAGTTCTGTCCCAAGATAAAAGCAACACTGCATAAAACAAATGAAATCAAGAAGCAAAATTTTATTAGAATACGAACTGTAATAGAATTATGAAGACGTCAAGTTACATTTTATTTGAAATGGCATCAATGTGCTTTTAATCTTCGAGGCCAGTCATCTATGGCAGCACATACCATATTCATATCAATATTGGCCACTGCTTTTACCAGAGACACCTTCAACTGCTTCAAACTCCTGTGGCTTGTAGAGCAGACTTTTTTCTCTAAATGCGACCAGATCTTACAGTGTAAAAGGTTGAGGTCTGAACTTGATAAGGACCATTTTGTTTTGTGAGATGGTGCTGAGTCCTGCTGAAAAGCCCAGTGCTCATTCTTAAACATAGTGGTACTCAGAGACTTTACAATTCCCTCTAGAATATCTTCTTAATACACTTTAGCTCCAGTTTTCACGCTTTTTTTGACAAAACTGAACTTGTATGGCCTCTAAATAAGAAATGGCCATCCAAACTATCACAGATGCTGGGTAATGACCTCACTGAACAACAGGAACGTTTTTGGCAGCTTCAGAACTGCTGTGACCATAGACTGCATCATTTTGCTTGTTAAAATCTTCAACTTCTGTTTTTGTCTAGGATTTCGGCGAATACAAGCTTTAACTGCTTTTATGACTGCTGGTGTTCGAATAGTGCGAGGCCGACCAGAGTGTGGTTTGTCAGCAGCAGAGAAGACTTCAGCGTATCGCTTGACAAGCAATATACAAATTTCTGTGTGATTTTCAAATTTTTCAATAATTTAAAAATTGTTGTTGCTGAATGCCCAAATCTGTGTAAATCAATTACAGCAACAGGATCTTCTTTTTTACTCCACTCCATTATTATATAATAACCTATCACAGAACTGTTGACACCTTTGCATTCTATAATGACAGAACATTAAGGGACATACCTTTATTTGTTTTCAACAGTTACCTAGATCGTATAAAAAAAAAACAATAAAATCTGGGACAGAACTTATGACCTGACTATGTATAAATAAATAGTTAACATTTTTGAATGTTCAAAACTTAATCTGTTTCTGATAGGATTATGTATGTAGTAAGACCAATTAGAAAAAACTCTTTCTAGTTGGATTGAAAATGCACAAATAGTTAATAATTTAATCACAATTTCTGACAAACTGGTAAAAATTCGTGCAAGCATTGACTAACAAACCTCCGGACGATCGTCTCGTCCTTGTCTGGACTCATCAGTGGAGGATAATGAGAGTCAATGCTTGTCCGCTTCATACTGGTTATGTACTCTTCAAATATAACATTAAACAGCATGAAAATATTAAAGCGCCATCTAATAGTAACGCTTAAAATAGAACGGCTGACCCGACACGTCGATTCGTTCAATCAAAATATTTCCAAAAGGAAACAAAGTTGTTCCAACTTATAGTGGGATTTCACAGTATGAAGCGGGCAAGCATTGACTCTCGTTATCCTCCACTGATGAGTCCAAACAAGGACGAAACGATCGTCAGTCAATGCTGGTACGAATTTTTATTTGTGGGAAGACATTATATGCATCTCTGGGATGTGTTTATTCTTTATTTAGGCTCAATCTTCTTATATGAAAGTCGGGTGTTTAACACTTTTATGGCTTATTAAACAGTATTTGCCTTTGTCAGAGACTATTTTCATAGGAAAAATGTTTTGAAAGGTATCTACTCGGTTCGTCTAGATATTTGTGTTCAGAGAGTTCTAAGAAACAAATGAAATATAATTCTATCACTGTAATTTACTTTGAAGAGTTGAAAGATTTGAATATGGGACTTTGTGTTTAACGGACACATCAGCTTGTAATCCTCCTATTAGTCCATAAGTTAAAAAGACTATGTCTATTTGAAAAA
>VTPC01003436.1:0-15469 GCA_011009095.1 Ignelater luminosus | reverse complement strand
AACTATTAAGGACGTTAAATCGTTTAAACTGAAACAGGGTATGCATTTAAATGTTTGTTAATCACCTATCGACAAATCTTAGCTACTTTGGTTTGTTCTTGAAACAATTCTAAAAAAAGAAATATTTTCTTTTCTACTTTGTAATTTACTTGGCATTAAAAATACCGTATATGTCTAATTTCTTTCAAATTTGCCTTCTCTGTTGCACCTCTTATGGTAATTAACAAATTTTTAGAATTTCATTTTGTTTTTTATTTTTAAAATATCACATATTTCATTAATTCTTTAACACAAATTATGGTATAGATTATAACTTGCTGCATATCATGCAAGCTCATGAAAGGGTAATGCTTAATCGTTTTTTGTCTTAGCATTTTAGCTCTTCCTATTATAGTCAATGAGAATACGTGATTTTTCTAAAAAGAGTAATACTCAAAAACATGAATTTTCAATTACCTTATACATAATAGCGAAGCCAAGTTTGAAAGAAATTAAGAAACGTATAAGGTAATAGTTATTTGTACAACGAGCATGGAAAGTTTCATATTTTATATAAGCGGGAAGGTTGAATAGGTGAGTTGTGGCAAACTTATACACTTTTCAGCAAGTTTTGGATACTAATTTTCCTGCGACTACAAAATCGTTGACAGAATTTTTATACAAATTGAAATATAAAGTATAACCGACGTAATAAATAACAAACATTTGCCACCATCATCACCACTAACCACACATGTGATATCTGATTAACATTATCTGATTTAATATTTCTATACCTCTTTTTGACCTCACAAACAATTTTTATTATGCATATTAAACTGTACTTACTACACGCTGGTTTATCACTATGATATACTGGGTGGTTATAAAAAATGCGTCCTGTTTTAAAGTTAAGTATCTTCACTTCTGATAAAAGTAGGAAGGAGAGATTTCAAGGTTTTTAATCAATACACCAACACACGTTCCTGTATAGTTTCACTTGTTAATATTGAAAAACAACGACGTTAGAGATTTTCAAGTTTGATAGTTCAAAAAACAGATTTTCCATGGCAAACGATGAAATTTTTAGTAGTAGGCTACTCTTAAAACAAATTAATATGTTGAAAACTTTTGTAGAAGAAAATATATGCTCTTGTTTTCTAGCGTAAGTGAATGGCCATCAAATTCCTTTGATTCTGAAACCTTCAATAATGGTAATATAATTTCGGTGTCTGAAATAGTAAATAATTTGAAGAAAATCAAGCAGGTACACAATGAAGAAGATGTTACTCTGTTAGTTGTAAATTCAGTGCAACAAAATCCAAAACTTTCTTTGCGGAGACAATCGCTCCAACTAGGCATCAGCAAGTTCTACAAGCTGCAAATTTATTCTTACAAACCTATTTTCAGTCATACTCTGAAACAAAATGATGATTCAAAACATCTCGACTTTTGTTTGTGGATGGGAAGCAAAATTATAAGAAACTCGTATTTTCATCAGAATATTGTGTTCCGACGAGGTCACATTTTCTACTAATGGAACTGTTTCGTCGCAACATTCCAGATATTAGAGTGATGCTAAATTTTGGAATTTTAACTTCTCTCTTTTGGACAGAGGAGATGCAACACTGCCTAAAAACAGTCCAACAGCGCAGCGCTCTCCTCTCGAAGCTCCGGGGTGGCATTTCAGGTTGCCACCCCCGTACACTTCTCCACACCTACAAATCGTTTATCAGGCCAGTCATAGACTACCGTTTCACCTGTTTCTCCACAGCCCCCAACCATCTAATCAATCGCCTCCGGACCAATGAGAGGGCCATCTGTAGAAGGATTCTCGGCCTGGACCGTTTTCACCCCTCCGGTGAAGTCTGCGACCTCGCCGGGATCCCTCCTATAGATGCGCGCCTCGAATTCCTCAGAGATCGCTTTGTCACTAAAGCCATTAATCTAAATAAAACCTCCACCCTAGAGGTCCTGCACACCCCTCCAGGCAACTATCGCCAGAAACCCCGTGCAAAAATGAAGCACCCCCCAACTAGACTTCTGCAAAACACGCAGAACCTTCCTCCTGACCTACAGGAGGTCCTGGATTCTACCCCACTAGCCTATCGCTAACCTACTCTAGCCACAACAATGTCACCACCCACTCAACCAAATTCGCCATTTCCTCACGGAAGCTTCCCCCCAGGTCCACATCTGTTCTCGCCGGGGTTTTCCGTGGTTTCCCCCAGCGGTGAAGGCAAATGCCGGAACAGCTACAGCATCAGTCCACGGCACACTAATCACATCTACCATAGACACACACACCACTACACAAACACATACACACTGTTACACAACACACTACACGAACTTCAACACCGTTCTGAGGGAGCCGTTTTTCTTCTCCCCTGTCTCTCGAGGCCAAGAAGATCACCGCTCCAGAGATGTCGCATCATCCACTTCAACCAGAAGATCATTATCATACCCTTGCACCGGCGCTGCCCCCCCTTCTCCGGGGCCCTTGCCTCCTCGCCGCATCTTCCTCTTCAAATTCCATGCCTCCACCGATGCGTACGGACGTTGCGTTCTGCCGCCAAAATTGGGCTTAAGAGAAGCTAAAGAGCTTCTAATGCCGGTGCCATGTGCACCAATCGTTGATTTCTGTCTGTCTGTCTGGAATTTTAAAATAAGTGTTAATATTTTATCAAAGTAAACGTATGGCGTGTTATCTTCTACCATAGAATAATAAGATCATATTTTTTTGATAACAACATTAATTAGCACACGTACCTGGATATGCTGAAGAATTTTCTTGGTGCCGGTTTAGATGATTTACTGTTTGATTATTGGCTGTCCATGTATTTTCAACAAGATGGTTGTGCAGTACATTATTCGCGTATTATTGTAAACTGGTTAATTAGGAAATTAGGCAATAATTGTATCTATAGAAATGGTCCAGTTTTATGCCTACGGCGGAGTCTTGATTTAACGATTGCAGATCTTTCTTGTGGCCGGTCTTAAATAAATCGTTTATAGGAAAAACCTACCAATTATGTTGATATATTAAAAAATCGCATAAAAGAGATGGTAACAATTGGGATTTGCAACAGTTTTAAGGAATTGCATCTTAGAACTGAATTATGCCCTGACAGGCGGAAGTTTAATTAAATAATTTAGTGGTTTATTATTGTTAGTTAGTTTATTAAAAGTTGTTTTTTTTATTTTTAGTTCCTCTGTACTTTTAATTATACAATTGGTTGTATTAGGTCAAGCAAACCTTTTTCTTCCTTTTTTTTATAAAATCAAACATAAAAACTTTTGTCCTCTTGTTTTTGCTTGTCTCTAAACTTCCAACAATGGTAGCAATGTCTGAATCTTACTAATAATAAAAAAAGCTTTAAAAACTCATTATTTTTCAATAAAAAAGCGATTAAGTTTCAAATTTGTTAGAAAATCGTATTAGCCTTTTTTGCGGATGCAGTTCAACCATGACAATCTGACTTTAGGGTAAATTTGAGACTTACAAGGGAAGAACACAGTGAGTCCGTCCCCGATCTCGATGAAATCTTTACTGGCGATTTTACATCGAAAATAAGTCGTCACGTATTTTGCCGTTTGTCTAAATGGGCCCTTCGGGCCTCGCAAAAAAATATTATACGTCGGAAAATGGCTAAAATTGGTTTTCACGAAACTGGTGCTGCTCCAACTGTCTTTACCGATTTCAATGAAACTTTTATGGGTGTTTCTACATCAAAAAATATTAGACCCGTGCATAGGAAGCCAGAATAAAATTCACAACAAAAGGCGGGACAGGCATGGTACAGTGAATTTTATTCTGGTTTTCTTGGAGCGTATATTGAAAAACCCATATACACGGGTCTAATATGACATTTTGCCCTAAAACCAATAATAAAAAAGGTTTTGCTCTTGTAAACTACAATCTCATGAAAACGTTTATGGGAGCCGCCAAAGCCTTTTTGAAAAGTTCTGACAATTCTATAACAGAATCAAAGAGATGTGACCAGAAATGTCCGAAAATGGAATTAGAAAATTTATCCTACGGTTTGAATCTAGCTTAAAGAGTGTTACAAATGGCGGGCCAATCCAAAACATTTGCAGATAAAATTTAACACAGTCATAAAATGTCCTTTTGGAAAAATATTTTTGGTATTCAACTCTGTAATTTCTTTTATCAATGAATGATTGTTCTTTTAAACATTTATTTTCTACTCTTATAACTATAAATGACCAAAATCGGAGATCAATATCTGCTACCTGTCAGAAGCTATTAACTGTTCAACAGGACGCGTTTTTTTATAGCCGCCTGATACTTCAATTTATCTGAAATGAGTAATGAAAATGTTGAAGTATGTGTCTATTCTAAATAATGTTTAAATATTGAATTTTAATCGCTACATTTATTTATACATAAAAACCCAGATTATCCTTTTCAAGTGTGTTTATAATCTGAATAAAGTAATATGAGAGAAAATACAGCCTTTGAAGTTTTGAAATTAGTATAAATATGTCAATTGGAGCGGTAAATAAGATTGCGCTTGGGTATAAATTAAACCAGATAAGAGAGATTCATAATTAATAAGATTAAATTGGATAAAATTGACCTTAAAATGCTTAATAGCTTCTTAAATTACTAAACAGTTGAAAAAGCGGCAACACTTACGGCATAATTTTAGCATTTTCGAGAAAGTTGCGCGTTGTTTTAAATTTTAAATTAGTAAACAAGAAGTTTATGTTTAAAATATGAATTGGTAGCTATTATACGGGTTCTACCTTAATGTTAATTTTATTTTCTAATACCAAAGATGAAAGACAATTTTTCGAATTTCCTATAACTTTCAAAATACTTAATAATTCTTTAAACAAATCGTTACGTGGATGTTTCCTTTTGAATTTAATAAGTAAAGTACGTTTTTTGTGATTATGATTAAATATTTCATCAGGATAAAAGCTTTAGTTTTTGTCTAGTATACAAAATAAACTATCACGTTTTTTTTTTTATATTTGCTGCGCAAAAATTTTTAAAACATTCAGTTGCCCAAACGGTCAGCAAGCTGTACTGAAACATTTCTTTTGCTTGTCACTACGTCTACTTAAATTAAATTTAAGAACAAGGAATTTTTCAGAGGAAATGGAATGCAACTTATTTCTTGAATATTGTCTTGTTGGTGTCAGAGGCCTTTATATTTCTGTACCGTCTATCAAAAAGAACAATCGTAACTTTACGTTAGAAGCATTTGTCTCGACGATCGACGCATTTGATGTAGCGTTAACAGTGGACCTTTTAAAGACAAATAAGAAAGCTACTTATTATATATTATTTTCTTGTGTAGATTACATTAAAAGGAACAAAAACCACTGAAGTCACGTTTTATTTAAAAATAGATTGACTTTAGATGATCTGTTTTTTTTGTTAAAGCGTTAAAAACTGGAGCCTATACGCGTATTAAAGAAAAACTTACGTTGTGCTTCTTAACATCTAAGGTTTACAAGTAATTTCGTGTATTATGATTGAGCATCTCCATCGTTTTTTTTTTTCTTTGTTATAAAATCAATATTTGTTTTGCTTTGGTTAGTCTATTTTAAGGCATGTACTTTACCAGAGGAAATTGTATTATACTTGCTTATAGAGTTATTTAGTTTATCATGAGAAGACTTGTGGTATAGTGCCGTGGGGTGCGGTGTAACATCAAAGCTGTCATTTCAAAGTAATAATAAAAGATTTTTAAATCATCACAATATCGAAATGCATCAAAACTCTACAAACAAAATTCTAAGGTATAGGATGTTTTGTAGTATTGTTCAGTATAATCGGTGAAGGCAAACAAATGATTAAAACATGAATTCTGCTTGAATCTTCACTATGCTCTCAATGCAGGCAGGCAGTCTGTGTCTTAATTTAAATTATTAAGGTCCAAAAGCCCTTGGCTTGTTTGACCATTGGGAAAATCCTTTGCTCCCATTGTTACTAATATCTTTTGTCCAAGCGTTGCATTTCTCAACATCCCAACATAGAAAGATGCGTAATTACGTATTTCGTTAGCAGGTCGCTTGCAGCCTGGAATTACTGGAGGGTTTATACTATTCGCTATGGTGATTTTTTATACATGTTCGTACTTTTTACTCAAGCCAAAGTTTTTGTACCTAATGATACAAATCCGGCCATTTTAATTAATTATATAATTCCTCGAAGAAGTATAGTTTTCTGTTTACGGGCTTTGTTCAGATCTCAGGAAGTGGATGTGGATCAAAGTCACCTTCGCTATAAAGAATTTAGTTAAATATGTGGTTTAAAGTGTTTCTCTTCAATGACGAGGTTAACTTGGTTTGTCGCTGAGCCAAGTGTTGTACTACCCTAAATGTAATTTTTGCAAGTTACATTTAGTAGTGCCTAACTTCGGCTATTGATACTCTGGACTTAATCTAAATTGAATTAGTCTGTATATAGTATTTATTTAGCTGAGCCTTAGACCATATCCTTTGGTAGCTGTTCGGACCTTTTCTAGAGCTAACTAGTAGGCAAATTTTTATTTCATTCAGAATAGGAAAACGACAGATTGCTAAAGTATGTTGACAAAAACACTACATTGAGACTTAGTTATTTAAAACGATAACTAGATTTAAAAAACAATTTTGCTTTCTTTGAGCTTTGTATTGTACAGAAATATTAATAGCTTTAGCATTCTTTTTATAAGCTGCAATGCCACAAAGTGCCTTAACATACAGCAGAGAAGGATATTAATTAAAGGGAAAAACTCGTTTGAAGTAGCTTCTATTTTCCAGAACAATAATGCACCTTGCGTAGAATAAAACTAATCCAATTCTGGATAACCACCGATAGAAATAACAGAATGAACTGGTCGACGCAATTCCCTGATCTCAGTTCCACAGAGTATTTATGACAAAGGACGGCAAATAACATACCTAAAAAGAAACCCGTAACA
This sequence comes from Ignelater luminosus, assembly GCA_011009095.1. NCBI lineage: Eukaryota > Metazoa > Arthropoda > Insecta > Coleoptera > Elateridae > Ignelater > Ignelater luminosus. Next base: position 8,546 of record VTPC01003436.1, on the reverse strand, counting down.
AAAACGGAATTAATTGAATTTCTACTTTAAATCTCAAATATGATATAATAAATTAGAAAGAATTAAACAAAATAAAACATTTTTTGTAATAGTAAAACCGCAGAAGGTGAATATATTTGACTCAAGATTTGTTTTCAGGTTTATTTTAGGGCAATAACTGTTGGCTCCTATGAAGTTTGGCAACAAAATGCTCGGTATATTTAAACTTGTAAAAAACGATTTGCTATATTTTAGCATTGTACAGGAATATTAAACACTGAGCTTCGAAAAATTTAAATCCTTCACTTTTCAAAGCCTCTATCAGCAAGTCGAGATGATATAAAATTGTATAATCAAGGTTATTACCCAAAGAATACACTTATGAATATGGCATGTGGTTTTAGCAGGATGGAGCCAGACTGCATATGTACTCTAAATCATGCAATTAACGTTTTGTAATACGTCTGTTCTAGACGTTTAATTTCAAAAAATTGAAAAAGCTAAAACTAGAAATATGAATCAAGAAGCACGAAAGAAACGTTGTCTTGTTTATATTATGCTTTCTAGATGCTATGTAGCTTAAGCACACAAGTAGATGGCAAAGATGAATAAACTTTAATATTATTACTACTAAATAGTATCAACACAAAAATGTTAAAAGATTTCATTTATTGATTTTTCAGTTGTACAATCAAGCTACGACATACTCGTATATGCAAGGTATTGTTGAAAAATAAAAAAAAACAGACGCTTTCAGATAAATTAATTAAGCAATGTTCATGCAAAACAATTATTTTTAAATTAGTAAATTTATTTAATATCGTACCCTCCCACTACTGTACACAGCAGCACCCTACTGACTACAAGCATAAAATTAAGACGCATTGTTTTGCTTTGTCCAACAAAAAAAGAACATTGTATTATTGTTTTGATGCGATTTAGTGCACTCTACCTTCAATTTGTTTTTCGTTGTTTTTTTCATTTAAAAACGGTGTCATTACCTCTTTGAAACTTCACAAGTCTGATTATTTCAAAGGATACACTACAGATTTTTCTAAGAACATGTAATAAGCATCTTAAAAAAATTTATAATTTCGAAAGTTTATTTTTAATTTTCTGGAAAATATATATTATTCATAGCACGTAAAATATTTATTCTATTTTACTTTCAAATGCCTCTAATATTAATTTTCTGCAAAGTAGATTTTTGTGTTATTTCAATAATGCTGTCAGTAGCAAGTTATTATTCCCCTTTGTTTCTACAGATTATTCTGACCACGTGTGGTAAATCTAAAGGGTTTACGCGATATGCAAACATTATAGAATGGCAGAATAGCCTTGCTTGTTCAAAGGGTTCTAAACTGACATCGAAATCGATTATGTCAACAATACACTGTCGAACTTCACCCAACCAAACTCTACTGAACAATATAATAGCGTCATTACTATTTGATAGGAAATTGTTGTTAAAGGCAAGCTTTCAGCTTAAATAAGGAGATCTAACGTTTAGGCACTACAATAAGTATTGAAAACATTAAGCAATTAGGATTTTTTTTATTAACATTTGAATGGTCTTGTTATTTGATTTCATTTTTTATGTGATTGAAATTTTACAATTAAAAGTTTAAATAAACTGTTGCAAGTATCTATATTTAATAACGAAAGCTTACTCATCCTAAGTACAAGTCATTTTTTTATTATTTTGGATTTTGTAGAAAATGACAGTAAGTATTGCAGTTGCAGATTTTTTATTTTTTCAATCAGTATTATAATGAAGATTGCAATTAACTTGTTCTAGATATTATATTTTTGATGAGTAGCCTCTGATAGTCACAGTTTCGTTTGGAGCTCCTGATTCTTCGAATCATAAGTCATTGCTAGCGATGTCAGTGTTTTATCGTGTTATCTATCAAATAATTATACAGTCTTCTAAAATATAATATACTAGTTGTAAGAACCAAATAGCATACATGAAGTTTACAAATGTTTTAAATTCAACAGAACACTTAAAAAAATATGATTCCATATTTCATATTTTTGTACATCAAATATTTATTTGGTATTCATAATATATTAATTATTTGTAATGTAACCTTCCGTTACAAAATACTTACTCTACAAAGACCTTTTATGGTCTTACCCAACTAGGTTCAGCAGCGGCCTTGAACGCAGGCAAGGAGGTTATATTTAATTACAATAAAAGAACAGAGACAAAATATATTAAAAAGTCAAATGTAAACAATACAATAATCATTTTAAAATTCATCAAAATAATAATTATTATTAATTAACATTAATCAACAACAGATAAAAGGCCATTTTAAATAGAATTTTTGAAACAGCCGGTACACAAGTTAACAATTAAAGTGATGAGTAAAACATACCAGTAAATTGTATTAATGAAAATGTAAAACAAAATATAATCATGTGATGAGTAATAATACAAAACAACCCTATTATTACTTTATCTCATTTGAAGTTAGATTTGGAAAAACAAAATTTAGAGAAAAATTATGTTAAATCAAAATTCAATTTAAACTTTAATAAAGCAATATTAGCGTAAACAAAATTAAATAATTTGCCAAAAGCAAAAATCTAATCAGATTACACCAACAAAAATAATTTTTAACAAAAAGATTATGAACAGGGAAGAGACATGTTAAGAAGGTCACAAGAAACATTAACTTATCACGCCATGCAGAAAATCCCGAAAGAGTAACAGACCTGCTCATACAGTGGAGAAATCTCCATAAAAACACAAACACACGAGAAAGTGTTTGTTCCTGATTATTTTCCTCCTTACTGTAAATAAAAAGTTTACAGTAATATGTAAGTTTTATTCATTACTAAAATGAGCAAGAAGACTGCAGTGAGGTAAAGGCTAACTCTCATTTGTGATTAATCCTAACTACTCAATAAAGAACTTCAATGGAATGGCTAAACCAAAAAGTTGAACAAAAAGTTATCCCTTTACAAAGTGCACGGCCAGCAGTAGAAATTTCTGATTAAACTAATGGAATTCTTTTTATACTTGTAAAGGCTATACCCGGAAGATAGAAAACGCTAGTTAGCACTCGAATAAACAAAATTCTAAAGTAACTTACCACCGAGATTGTTGACATTTTTTAAAAATATAATCCAGCACCAGAAATTAAAGTAGGAATAATTTAATTCGAAGTACGAGAAACAACAAGAATCACTGCACATCAGTATCACTGACTGACTCTAAGTTACTCTAGTGAGCACACATTAATAGGTGATCACTAAGGGTAGTTCACCCTATACAAGCGAACCGACGAACACAAGCTCGATTAGCATAAAGTCTAGCAAACGATTTCTTGTTCGAGATTTCACAAAATAAACGCTTAGCGGAAACGTTTAGTGTGATTATCCAATCAACGGAATTCTACAGACACTGATAAAATTCTGGAAATTACAGCAATAGGAAGAACGATCCTGGAAGTGACTTTATGGTATTAAGGAATATGTTCTACAGAGAAAACCAAAACTGACCGATTTTATCATCGCGATCAGACTTAAAAAAAGACATTTTTGAAAAGAAAAACACCAAAGACTTACAAAAGAAAACTCTTAAAATCAGACTTAATTGAGAGAAATGAGAATTTTCAAAGAGAGAAATTATGGAATATGGCCTAGGAAAAAGCAATTTCTAATTAAGACAGAGTTTCAGTTATGCAACAACCAGTTATAATGTAAAACCAATGGAAACAATAAAGAATTGTATCTCCATAAGCTGTCAACCACATATTTCATTCAATAAAGAATTTGAACAAAGCAAAATTACAATGTGAATTGTAGATTCATAAATAAAAAAATAAATGGCCACAATAAAAACTAGAAAGATAAAAATAACTTTAAAGAAAATATTCCTATTACCAGCCAAAAAAATAAGGAGCCAATTAAACCTAGAATAATAGAATTTGAACCGAGCAATAAAAGCGAGAATTATTTAACGTCAACTAATTAAAGTTAGATTTCTGGAACATTATTAAAGAATTTTTATGAAAATATACAGATAAACAACACCTATTGTTTCTTTTCAAAACACCATAAAAATAAACTGGAAATTATACTGGGCGTCTGGATCTAATACAGGAATTTAATGAACCATCTTTACAAGAATTCAATTAATGCATTAATTGAAATTAAAGAACCAATCGTGGAAACGATTTCTACCCATAACGGATCTGAGAGTGGAAAGATATCATCCTGAAATATCAATGCCTCACAAAACGGAGAATTAATCACCAAACTATCATTATTTAGCTGAACCAAAAAATTTATTTTCATTATTTATTTATTTATTGCGCATTTGGAAAAACATTCTTACAAAATAATACATCTAATATAATTTGACCACAAAGTACTAAGCACTTGCGTATGGTTCTAAGACGAAGAGGCCGGGTACTTAAATAACACACAACTTAAAAAAATCTCAGCGGCAGTGAGGTCACTAACTTACACAGTCACACCTTTTTCCTTATTAATTAATCTTTTACATCCAATCTAGGTCTGAGAATCTCCAACCCATAGTTCATTAATAAATTAAAGCTCTAACTATGAATAAATAATAATCAATTATAGTTTGTTTCTTTCTTCACATTACCCGTTAGCGTATTCGAAAGTTGGCAAAACATTCGGTTCTCGTTGTTGTTTTCTAAAAACGCATATTTTAACTATTCCTAGTCAGCACAAGTAAGGAAATCTTGACAATTACAGATGATATTAAATTACTAAGTATGATCGTTACAAATTATTACTGCATTAATAATTAATTAGTGCTACATATTTTTTATTTAATGTTATACAAATAAATTATTAAACTAAAATACACCAACAGCAAGTTTCCGAGCGCACTTTAATTAATATCCTCATTAAAGCGATACTTGAAAGTGCAATTTTATGAGAAAATCAAAATTGATTAAATTACAAGTATCTGCAAAGGTACTAAATTTAGTAAGTTCGCATCGATTGGAAGCAGTAAGTACTTAGATTTAATTCTGGGAATAGTATGAACTTTAGAAAAAGGAAGTTAACTAATTGGATACGGTGTATTTCAGAAAAAGTGGGTGTTTCGTCATTGTTCTTTTGAACTCTGAAATGCTAAAGCTACAAGTAAATTGCTTTGAAAGTTAGAAATCTCTAGTTTCAGTTTTCAATCTTTGTTGTAATTGGCATTCAAATTTTGTTTCTTTTTCTTGAGTTTTCCTCGTATTGGGTTAACTCTATTACGATTAACTAATTCTTTCTTAATTTCTAAGTAATTAGATTAGAGTTGTAGCTATTTAATTAGTTTTAGATATTTTAATTTCTTCTCTTTTATTAGCTGATGTTAAATATCGTGTCAGTTATATTTATATTGACTGTGACGCAGTAGTTTAAATCTGTTAGAATTTTCGTAGTGCAATGAAGAAAATATTTTGCCGTAAAGAACTTTCAATTCCAACGAGTTTGACAGCTACATATGCTTATGGAGTCATTATCGCCTCTTTAGGCAATTTATCGAAATCTGGAAAATTCAAGTTCGGGGTTTGTCGGTTCACCAATGTTGGTCTACACTTTAACCGAAGCAGCTGGTGTCTAAATAATACAACTTACATTATGCCAGACACTTATTCTAATTATTTAGATGATTTATGTATTGTATATTGTGTAGCAGCGTAGGTTACTTCTGTGTTCCTAAAATTTAACTTTAGGTTTAAACATATTCGATTTTAATGAACTTTGAGTGGTCATTATTTATTATTTTACTGGCTAATTTAGGATATTTAAATGTTATAATCTGTTTTTGAAAATAATGCATCATATGAAACACTAAATGTTCTTAATGTTCATTTTTGTTGTTTGTCAAAACAATAAATGCCCTACGTCTTCTTGTAATTATCCTAATTTAACAAAATAATTAATGTTGTTCATGCTAATATACCTACGCAAACGTCGTGTCAAGTGAAAACGCTCAACGCAATATAGAAGTTTTACTTAAACTTACTGAAATACAGGATACTCTACGTAATTTTTAAAAGACTTCCCACTTTAATTCTATATAAATACTTTTCTTTCAAGAAATGAAACACAAAAATAATATTAATATTTTTATAAAAGCGAAATGATGTACTTTGAGATTTTTGGGATTATTGAGTTACCTGACAAGAATCGTCTATAATCTTTCATGCTTGAAGAATCATAAATACATCGTGAATGGTTAAAGAAAAAAATATGCTTGGCCTTACTCTACTTTTATACAAACTTAGTTGTTAAGGTATTCTGTTAGTAAGTAAATACAGAAAGTCTTAGTAATTACGTTTTATATAATAAACTGAAAAGGCTTTGTAAATTGGTCCTTAAGTACTTATGTTGTTATAAGCATTTAAACTAAAGTGCTTACTCAACACTAAAACACATTTGCATAACCTTTATATAGTTAAAGTTTACTTTTATTTTGTATCAAACGGTGTCAGTTTCCTTCAAATGTGCTGTTAAAGTGGCACTTTGGATATTTTCAGGACAACGACTGCTTTTAACTAAATGAATTTCAAAATATCTATTTATAAAATCATAATATAGTACTCAACACTGAATTGTTTAGTCATAATGGTCACTCTTTTTTTGACAAAATGAACAAAATCACTTTGTTAAAGTTTTTCTGAAAAACACTATAAGTAGTATAATAACCTACTTACACAATAAAGAAATGAAATTGAATTAAAGCTTTAGTACAAATCTGCTTCTTGAAGCGCCTTCCTTCGAAAGGTCAATCAATAATACATTTAATTATTTTTTTATTACTGTATTAGGTATATTCACCTCCCAGAACATAAACCAACGGTTTTGCTGAAAACCCTACACGGGGTTGTTTTTATTTCTTTTCATTTCAATAAATGTTTGTCACCGCAGCTACATTTCTATAGTAAAATTGTCGCTCGATATAGCTAGATATAAAACTCAAAAGGCATCAAGTATCTGCGCTTCCTTTGATACGTGACGCCATTACACTCATTTTCTTCATCAAAGAACAAACTTTAAAGAAACGTTGAAAAGAGAGCAAAAGTGGACCTACAACACATTTTTCCGGTCGCCGATTTCAATTTGGTACAAGTTATTGATTCTTACTGCCACTGGCGGATCTAGTAGTAGGAAAATCATAAAAGGTTTATAACCACTAAAGTAATGTAAACAGCTTTAAGGAAAAGGAGAAAACTCCGTGAAGTAAATTTAAAATATACCCAGTTTCTAATAAATTTACATCACGTTCACAACACGCTCTTGCTAAAAGCCGAGACAGCCATGTTATCGTTCTTCTTCCAATTTTTCTGTCACATTAAATTTATTTTTATACACAGTGGATGTGAAAAATACCTGTACAGTAAATTTATTTTCTTCAAACATAATTTGTTTTTTTCAAAGACTCATAGACATAATTTACTGTTAAAGTTTCTACATTTTTTAATTTGATTACTAAGTATTCATTGTTTTTAGAGTAACTGACTTGATTTAAAATCTTTACAAAGATCACGACAGAGAATGATCGATGAGATAATTCAGAGTTCAAACAATGATGGCGTTTTTATACGAATTAACGCATAACACCTATAATTATTATAATTCTAACCAATCTCGTACTTAAAGAAAAGTAAACACCGTTTAGTTTTTAATTTACGCCGTCAACTATTTTACAAAATTATATGGCAGATTTAGCCTGGGACAAATATGTTTTCTAGCAAACACTGTATTTTACTCCACATGAAGAATATGGCAATTCTGCAATTATTAGATCTGTATTTTGTTAGGGTCAAAACTGGATTTTAATTCTCTACCTAATAAACAGTAAGACCAAACAAGCAAAATGCGCATGCAGCTTGTTGAGAATCGTAAACAGACTAGGCATAACAAGATTTTGCCTAACTCTGAATTTGCTAAATTACAGAATTCTGCCTAAATGGTAAAAATATAGTGTAATTATTGACTCAATAAATTTTAAAATTGCAATAATTCGAGTAAACTCAACCTTTTTATTGACATAGTAAAAGTTAATAGAGTTTCAGAACAATCGCAACTGGAAATTATATGCGTTCTCACTCGTTGCTTGTAATAGAATTGGGGTGGATTGGGACCTACCTGATACCACACTTTTCTATCTATCTATCAGTAAATAAAACCCAAATTTCTATTTAACCCATAATTAACAAGAGGAAAGCTAAATTTCGACATCCAAACATTGTGACTGGGATTTGTCGTGATTCTCTTCTAACTTCAAAGTTAGAGTTGCCTGACAAATTCCTTTTTGTCTTATTTCTAAAATAGTGCTGAACAATAATTGTATATAAGTAGTTACAGGGGGCATCGTATATTTATTATAAAAGTTCTTTATTGAAAACAACTGCCTAACATTTCTAGGTTGCCTCACGACACAGTAATATACAGTATGTCCCCAGATTAAGTACAAGAGGAAACACTTTTTTTATTATTAGTCTTAGGACAAAATGTCACTCTTGATAAAATTTTCTGCTTGTTTCAAAACCTCCAATAATGGTAATATAATTTCGATG